>JARJDQ010018289.1:0-24945 GCA_030264215.1 Geostiba sp. GC000077 | reverse complement strand
TTTCACTTTTGAAATTTCAATAAAGTTTATGTTCCATTGAAGAAAATGAAATTAAAAAAGTGAAACTTATGAAAGATTCGTATCTTTCATTGAAATCCATATCACTACATTTGAATTTACATTTAAATTTACGAAAACCTCTTTAAAGTACAAAAGAGTTAAAATCTTGAGATTTCTTCATTTAATGATTAAATACTTGCTAATTTTAACACTTATTTCTTATTTGAACCTTTTAGTAGAGGCATTTTTGTAGGGATTGTGCGAACTGTGCGGAAATCTTCTCGAAAGTCATTAGGGTTCTCAGAAATGTGCGTCACAAGCATTGGGGGTGGTTTGTGCGGGGTGGTGACTCTGGCGAGTGCGTCATTGGTGGTGAAACATTATCTCTATGATGGAGAAAGGAGAAGCGCTTCAACACGAATCGAACATTTCGCAATATCAGTCAACTCTGTCAACAATTACCCCAAGCTAATCGATAAACAACAGAGACAGACAAATGCGGAGAACGGGAGAAGGCCGAAATTCACGTGGCAGACGAATCAATAACGTCATGTGCCTCGAGGATCCTTTTAGCATTTAGCCTAGATTCAGTCGATTCAGCGAAAACCATCTGAAACTTCCAATTAAATTCTATAAATTGAAACTGAAATGATGTCTGAAAGAAATGGTCTGGAATATTCGATTTTGACGTGCACGAACCGCGGCGGCCATTTTAATTTCAACAAACAGAAGTTTATTGTTTTTTTTGTTAAACAATAAAACAATTGAATAATATAAATATGCGCTGATGCGTAACATGTTGCAAAGCTCATGAAGGTTGAGGAGTTGCGCGAATTGATGTGAACTTATCAATTTATGCTTTTGCGCAGGTTTTATTGTGCGTGTGGGGTGAGGCATGGACGGGAATGACGACTCCAATGACGTCATATGTGGGGCGGCCCACCGCTGCTGCCCCGCTGCCCCGCTGCTGACGTCAGAGACAGCCAGCCAGGCGCACGCAGCGCACCGACCCGCGGACCCACCGACCATCTTGCCGTGGTGCGCGAGCAGCGAGCAGCGAGGCGGCCGCGGCCAATGTAAATGTGATATTCTCGACGTCGCGCTCGTCGTCCGGCCAGCCAAGTGCTCGCAGCTCGCAGGCTCGCAGTAACGCCCGTTTCGCATAGCGTGCAAGTGCTCGTCGTGCATCTGCTCGCATCGCATCCTCTCTCCGTGCGGAGTGTACCTGGGAATAATTCGATTCCATTTTCAATGTGTATGGCTAGTGTGGTGAGTATTCACCTATTCACGGATTTATGCGGCGGCGTCTTGTCCTCTTGTCGACGTCGATGGGGCGCACATCGGCATATCATTTCATTATGTAAGGCCGGGTTAAGGCGTCGGCGGTCGGCCTCCCCCAAACAGCACGCCCCAGACGCCGCGCCGACTGCCAGAGGGCGAGGACCTCGAGCGCTGATGACACCCTGGGTCGCAGGCGGCGGCGGGTGCCTATCGTTCAACACGAACAGAACAAACATGATGAGCATATTCAATATCGCGGCCGCGCCGTGCGTGTTGCGTGCATCGCGAAACGATCGAGGCCGCCGCGGAACGTCCGCAAATAATAGCACAAGCACATAGCACACGCACACAGCGATTCCGTGCCTGCTGGTGCCGTCGGCCATCAGCGCATCAACCGATTCAATTTGCAAATGCTACCATCGTTCATACAGCCAGAGCTAAAGCTATTTATTCTGTTATTGCTATTGGTTGTGCAATCCAAACAAATGTTTGCGCTACTGTGTGACTGTGACCTGCAGCTGAACTTGAAACAGTTTAAACACTTCGACACCGGTCACAGCTACACCGGGCCACCGGACTTGTTGAACCGAACCGGACAAAGAGCCTGTCAGAAGACGTCAAGTCTTCATGATGCTTTTCATGCCTTCAGTTATCACCTGAACAGTGGAGAAACGCGAAGTGAAGTGAAGTGTGAAGTGAATCGACCAGAAACGAGAAGTCGAGAAGAGAATAGCATCATCATGTTAATGCTATTTATAGACATTCCATTGGTGGATGTTCTAGAAACAAAATGATACACTGGATACATATTAAAGAGTCAGACCAATAAGGATCAAGTTGTGTACACTGTACTTCAGTGCTAGTGTAGACAACCAAATGTACATATTTGACAGAATCCTAGAAACACCTAGAAATTTTGCTAGAAATTCTCGCTTTGTTGTTGTTATTTCGTTATTTGATGTAGTTTTGTTGCTAATAGCAGCTGTTTTGGTCATTTTGCTCGTTTATAATGCGCGAGGCGAGCGACGGGCCAAATATGTGTTGGCATCGATGCAAAAGCATTCTACGCTGTATGATAATTTTGTTTGCCTGGCAGTGCAGACGACACCCTCACTTCGCTCACTTTTCACGCGAAAAAAAAAACAACCAAACTTAGCTCATGAGCACATCATGAGCGGCAGCTACAACTACAAATCATCACAAAGTGCTTGTACCACAAGTGTCACATTGATTTAAAGTGTAAAGCATATAAGTTTGTTAGTTGCTTAATTCTGGTTAGTTGTTACAAAGCAATACATTATGAATTTTGTTGAAGGTGGATTTATAAATAACTGATGTGCTGGTGACTGGTGTGAGCTGTGCTGTATTTTGTTGTTTTGTTGATGGTTGATGCGCCATGCTGATATTAATAGCGATCGGTGCGCGTCCCCGATATTTTGCGCTTCCAGTTCACAAGTTTACAAGCACTGCGCATCGAAATTGAACGTAATTGCCGCTTTGTTTGCTTATGTTGTGTCTGTTTAGCAAACCGACGCGATGCGATTCCGCCATGTTTATTGTTTTGCTCTACTGTGCCGAGCACCAGCAACAAGAAGCTGCGTAAAGGCCACCCTGGACGATCAATCCACAATCCATCCATAAACCCGCTAAAGATCCAGATTGATGGATTGATCGATCGTCCAAGGTGGTCTTTACACGTATTTAGGTACATTTTACGCGTGACGAGGTAAAAATAGGCACATTATGCAATTGATGTCCATGTCATGCTCTAAAACGGCGTGCAAAGCTTATCATTAGCTGAGAGCTTTCGAGGATTCGAGGAGTGCATTTTTGAACTTGAACTTGCCAGGGAGCTATCTAAATCTGTTTGTTTGCTTTAAAACCGCGCAGCTCCAACTGAAATTTGCATGCATTTGATGAATATTCATGGCTCTTTGAGTCCCGACTTTCCGACTATGCTGAATGAACTCACTTGGTGTTTTTGCGTGGAAGTGTGGATTCGGACGTAATTTTCGCCGTCACACTTGTTTGGAGTAGCCGTCGCACCATGCAGCACATAAAATTGCGATAAATTAATCAGTTATTAGTGCGACATCGCTGCATGTAGCGTTTGTAGCATGTATCAAGTGCTAGGAATAACAATAATAAACGCTTGCTTACATGATGTTACCGATGCTAAGATAGGATTACTAGGTAATTGGACGTTGCAAGATAATGTCGCGGGGCACACGCTTCGTTTCTAATTAGAAATTAATGCTTGCTTTATCACTGAAACCTGAAAGTGAATAACAAACAAACGAAACAAAAGCTGCTAATAAGTCTATAGACAACCAACTGTACATCTGTACACGAACCTGACATCTGGATGCTCAAAAAGAAATCAAAAAAGATCTGTCTACATAGGCAACTAAATATACAGAAGAAAATGTAAGGTTGCGAAAATCACTGCTGAATACATGACCAGCAAATGCATACCGATCTGCGTTGATAACGGCTTGTTGCTTACAGTTTGTGGTTGATCAAATACTACATAGGCATGATACGGATGCGATAAAGTCGATTATCTATCGAAAAATAAGAAAATATTCGAATGAATGAAGCACTTCAAGATGTTCCCAACATTACAGGCTCAGTATCACTAAATCACTATCAGTCGAGTGTAATTTGTCGGTGTAAGCGGCACGCGACCTTAAATTAATACACAATACAACAATAGATCAGCAGTGAGTAGCAAAACGAACGAATTCATGCGCAATTTGCATGCTCAGCCGTTCCAGAAACAATAAAAAAAGTGCACACCGATGCGCCTCGTGCACTGTGCTGCAAATCGAGAAGATAAAACGCGGCACGCTGCACTTTATACTTTGTATTTTCTATGATAATGCTAAAAAAGTCCGTCTTTCTGTTTCAGTATTTCGGTGAGGCTGTGCAGGCATACATGGAGTTCCAGTTAGACAGCGCAGAATACTGCCAGGCACAATACACATAAATTCTGCCAAGCATAATAAAAGAAACTATTTTAAAACTTACACCCACCCCCCACACACAAATAAATAAATTTTAAAGAGGAGAACGCTAAAAGAATAAAAATACATCCAATAATCGATTTAAACTAAAAGTAAACGCTAAACTAATAAACATATAAATCTATACATATATATTATATCTATCTACAAACTACGAATTTAATTTAACGACGACTTTTTAAATCCATTTGATTTCAACGAGGGGCCGTCGCAATCTAAACGCATCATTATCAAATCGAGTCAGTGCGGGGGAGAGGGGCGGCAAAATCAAAAACTTCGCTGCGACCGGCGACTGCTTTAAATAGTTTAATTTGATTTGCGCAACGTTACAGTAAAAAGGCAAGTATGCACTGAACATTTTAACCACATAAATAACTTCAAAATATGATAACTTACAACTTCATTGTTTAGTCATAGTCCAAGAGCCGAGTAACAGATCGAACTTTTTATATGCGTATCAATTTTAACTGCAATTCCGTAGACTAAACATCTTGACTCACTCTCAATCTCAATTCTATGCATTTGCTAACCTTACTTTTATGGTAGGCAACCAAACATACACAAGACGTGAAAATTGAAAACTAACTCGTTTTGTTTGATCTTACAGATGAAATTGTGCAGCATGTATCCTTAGAAGAATTGCTAACGAGATTTACACACAAGAACACAAAGAACTAGAGAGAAGCGAGGGATATTGGAATAAAACACAACCTCCACCACCACCACCGAAAAAGACTGATTATTAAGAATATTTTTTTAATTATACAATTATATCTACTAATCTATACAACGTGTTGCGAGCGCCCGGCGACGTGTTTCTCTGGAGGGAGGCGCCCTGCTGCATCTCGGCATCGAGTTTTTTGAATTTTACGCATTTTAATCCGCCGCTCGCGGGCATCTTTCAGAAATTTTAACCGGATCAACCCACCCTACACACACCTACAGTGCGTCGCGCTAGTATATCGAATATTCGCCGGTGTCTACAATTTCTAAACCTAAACAAATCCGTGAGGAGGTCGACTACTTCATCTTGCAACAATCTGCAGGAAATCGTTCAGTCACTAGGCGCGCACGGCTGGCATGAGCATCAGCGGGATGCGGCCGAAGGACATTCGCCCGGCGCCAGCCGAAATCAAGTGCAAGGGCTTCAGGTTTCTCATCACCGACCGTCCGTCGGACCAGACGATTTCTTCCTATATTCAGGTTTGTACCATCGAACATTTGTAACTGTTTTCGCCGTTTTCGGCTGGTTTTTTGCTCCCCGGGCGGCGAGACAGATGTCTCAGTGCATTGCCGCCTCCCATGCGGCGGCGGCCTCCCCACTCCAACGCCTCTAAAACAACTTCTCGGGCATCTCGCGCGTCTAGTCTGAAAGGGGTCGACAACCCAAAATTAAATTTGCACCTTCCACCTTCGCACACAAAAACTTCAAACATAGGCAACCAAATATGCAACAAAGTGAAAAAGTAAATTTGCTGTCGGCAGGAGTTGAAAAAGCACAATGTGGCGTCCGTGGTGCGCGTCTGCGAGCCGTCCTACAAGATCGAGGAGCTGAAGGATGCCGGCATCGCCGTGTACGATCTGGAGTACAACGACGGCACCTTCCCGCCGAACGACATCACCGAGGAGTGGTTCCAGATTCTCAAGAAGCAGTACCATGACAATCCCGAGGCGTGCGTGGCGGTGCACTGCGTCGCCGGGCTCGGCAGGGCGCCCGTCATGGTCGCGCTGGCGCTGATTGAGCTCGGGCTCAAGTACGAGGAGGCGGTGGAGCTAATCAGAGAGTAAGTACAAGTATCCACAGTGACCCACAGCTATTTCACGTAGGCGTAGGCAACCAAATAGACACGAGACGACAAAAACATATGTTATTTTCGCGTTTCTAGGAAGAGACGCGGTGCAATCAATGCGAAACAATTGGGCTATCTGCAAAAGTACCGTCCGAAGTCGCGCCTCAAGCTGAAGAACGGCCACAAGAACTCCTGCTGCATCCAGTGAACACGTGAACAGTATACTCCCCATCCCGGCGACATCACTGCGAGCTGGCGGGCTGGCGGCTTCTCTCCACTTGGATCTGAACCGGAACTTCGTCACAAATATATCAGTCTCGACGCAATCACACATCCACACACAAATGCACACATGATCGACACATGATCGACACATGATGCAAATGTAGACCTAGACCTAGACACCAGGCGTGAATCGGAATTATTTTTACTTTCGTTCTTATTTTTTAGTTCGTAACGATTCTTGTATTATCGGACTTACTTCTCGATGTTAATGGGTAGGTAGCATTTGCAAACATCATCATTTCGGGCTTTAAACGTTTGCATCCCCGCATCGGATCGGATTTTCTATTGAATATTGAATGATGGAACGAAGCGAGTATCGTTAGACGCACTAGAATTATGTTTGATTTAGTCTGCATCGATTTTACTCTTGTATATAATAACACATACGCCACTTTTTCTCATATTATTATTCTGATTTAGACGGCGCGCGGCGAATCGTTTCGGTTGCAAAAATGCGGCGGATTTTTTTATATAGATAATATTACGTTGTTTTTGACAAACGCAAGCGCAAATGAATCTAACCTTAGTTGTGTCCTCCTTGTAGTGTCTGTCACACACAGATCATACACAACACATGGATATATCTATATTCGATATGATTATGAACAATGTACTACTAACAGAAATGATTTTGGCTTCCGGTTTAGCTGCGAAATTTGTAAAGCACGGAATCAATTTCGTTTGATCAATGTTTACAAGTGTGTGCTTCATGGATAGGGCCATTGCATACTGCAAACAAGGTGTTCAGTGTAACTGGTAACTGTAAGCTAAACTACTTAAACAATTTGTGTGAATGACATCCGAAACAAAAGCAATGCTTTGTTAATCAATCAAATCAGTATGAGATCGCAAGTAATTACGGCTGGCATGCAAGAGGCCATGGTTAAATGGAAAACAAGTGACTAATACTTATTATTATCCCGAATTATCTACTTATCTCTCGTTTTGTGCGCCTGCGCCTAGTCTATACGAGGTTATGTTGTGAAGCTGCATAGGCATATCGATTTTTTGTTAGTTAATTTGAATTCTCTTACGACCCAGACCCACAACATCTCTCTCCTTTTTTAAACAATTGAATAAACGCAACTATTTATAAGAATTTCCTGCTTTTAAAGATATGTCAATGTATAGGCATAAATTATTATTATTGCATATAGAGATATAAAAAGAGGAATACGATGCATACATGGGCCTTCAGGAAATTTATACTAGACAGGGCTATTTTTATAAATATGCCAACTAACCCTGTATACAATATTGAATTACTGTCGCACGTGCTCAGCCGCTTGATACATCTGCGGCGGCGCAGTAGCGCCGTATACCGGCGGCGGGAAGCAGCGCACATGCTCCACGGACTGCTCGTCGTTGTCGTTGGACTTGAGGAATTTATTCAAGATGGCGAAGATTTGCGAGTTCAACACCTGGAAGCGCCGAATGCGATCTACCATGCGTTTCAGGCTCTGGAAATCACGTTTTATGATGAAAAACTGGTTCGCTGTATAGATCTTCGATACAGCCGTGAACATCGTACACGCAAAAAAGTATGGTTACTTACGATGCCAGTGACGAGCGTGTCCTTCATGTCGACGCGCTGCACGCGCAGAATGTGATAGCAAAAATCCAGCGCTTCGAACCGACGCTGCTGGCCCAGCAGGACGATCATCGTGCAGCCGGCCCAATGCAAACCTTCGCCGAACAACTCCCTAAGGCAGAAGTTCCATTGCAGTGAGTACTAGTCGCGTTTTGAGGTTACAATCGGGTTACTAGGTTATACTTACTCGACGGAATATTCATTCTCCCCCACGGGCATGCAGTAAACGAACTGCAGCGCCGACCACAGGCGATGGAATTCGGTGCATTCATCGACATTCATCACACCGTTGAGCGGCGGTTTGCCGATCCAAATTTCGTCGTCCAGATAGCTGCGCAGGCGCGTGAGCACCACCTCGAAGATGCTCAGCCCGCAGCAGAGGCGTTCGCGCGTTAGCAAATCGCCTTCACGCGAAATCAACGCTTGCTGTAACGATACATGCATTGCAAATGGCGGAAAGTGGATGTTTGCTGTTTGACAGCCGTACCTTTGCCGTGCCAAGCTTCTCAATGTTGGAAACGATCTGCAACGCAGCGTATTTCTGCTCCAAACGTTTCTGCTTCGCGTCGGGCTTCTCATTCTCCTTGCAGTGCGGCCGCGGGAGAATATTCTGGAACGGCGCCGCCTGCAGCAGATCGCACACCTCCTCCTGCGACAACGCCTGCTCCATCAGCAAACAAAACAGAATAATGTTCCCAAATTCGCGGAAAATGTGGAAGAACTCTGTGCGCACGTCGGAGTACTGCGAGATGTCGCTGAGGTTTGCGTTGTAAAAGCCTAAGACACCTAAGAAAAAACATAACCACCAATTATAGCAATTTTGCTCACATGCTCGCAAATTTGCTACAAACGGAGTGTATTTGGTTGCCTACCTGGCGATCCATAGTCATACCGTGGCATCTTGCACTGTTTCGGCATCATCTCCATGATGGTCTTTGTGTACTGCAGCAGATTACCTTGGATGAGGTTCTTGACAACACCAAGGAGCTCCTCCATCACCACTGCGATCCCCTGGTACCCCAGTAGTTTGCAAATCGTGTGGAAGTGATGCGAACCAACGAAACCAGCGTACTGGCTATACTGCGCTGTGTAGGCGGCATTCAACGCCTTCGTGCCCCATAGATGATGGTACGAAGTCGTCGGCGCCTTGTCCCTGGTGAAGCTAGGCCCGAACAGAATCGCCTGACATTTGATAAACCTGTTCGTCGCCGCGTTATACACATAGTTCTGTAGGAAGTCGTAATTGAGCTCCCAGAAGACATGCAAGGTGATACGACCGTACGGAGCGAGGACGTTATGATTCGCCTCGCGATACATACAGTCGTAATCATCTAGCGCTAGCCACTTGCTCAATAACTTGTGACAGAGGCGATTCACCTGCAGCAAACCATCCAGCTCCATGACGCCGGTAATATCCCCCGACTCAAATTTACAAATAGCGAGATCCAGCGACTTCTGCATTTCGGCGTTGATACGCTGCGTGATCAACTTGTTCAAGTCAATGGACCTACCCAGCAGCTGCACGTGCCGCTGCTTCAGCAGCGTTTCATAACGATTCGCCCTCGGGTACGGCAACAGGTACGCACCGGCTTGCGTAGCGCACTCGAGGCGGAAGCGCTTATCAAGAAAGATACTCGCCGCCAATTGCTTGTAATACGCAAAGATCTGATCGGAAAGTTTAAAGACAAACTGATCGAAACAGAGGTTAACCTCAGCTTCCACCTCGTCATAGAGAAACTGCTTACGAAAGATCGTCAACGCATAGAGAGCGCTGTCGTTGTAAAGATCGAGCGGATAGAGGACATACTCCATCATCGATGGGTCTTTTGTTTTGAGTATGTGATCCGTTAAAATCCACGGCATTGACATCTCAATAGGGAATTGAATGCGTTTCTCCATCGTGATCAGGTCATTGCACTCCTCGTTGTGCTGATGGCGCACGGTGCACTTGTTAATCTTCCTGCCCATGGTCATCTCAAGGTAGAACTCGCGATACCACAGCTGGGACAGGTCACAGCACTGCTGCAAACTATCGCTGAAGCTGAGCAAATAGTTCCAGTTGAAGGAATTCTTGTGGAACGCGTCGATTTGGAGCAGGTACTGTCCTTCGATGTCCTTGCGCAGTGTACGCTTCCCACCGGACTTATCCGATGTCAATGATTCCAGCATAGTGCGCACCATGTACAGCTGAGTGGAGGAAGGCCCCACATTCCTCCTAGGGACTTTAATGCTGAAGCCGTTGTCGTCTTTTTTGCCTTTTAGTGCTGGATCGTTGGTGGGTTCAACTCCACGCTGCCAATCAGCGCAGGTTTCCCTCACTGACATAATAATCGACCTGATGAGGTCCTTTTTATTCTTGATGGCCTTGCGTAGAGGCTCGCGGAGCATCACCTGGATGAAATCCTGCAGCTCGGAGTAAATGTATCGACGAATGGCGTCAGTAAACACCGTCTCCATGCGCGCCATGAGCACCTGAAGACCTTTCACCATCGCAATGACCTCGATCAACGCAAACTTCTCCCCTTCAGTGTAGTTATACCTCGTGGCACGTTCGTATTCCTCTGCCTCTATAGGACAGTCCTTGTTCTGATGGTGATCCGTCGGATGCAGCAACTTCCACGAGTACAACTCGGTGACGACACTCGTCCATTCGCTCAGGAGCTGCAAGCCGCGCAACGCCAACTCTGCGGTTTCTTTATTCTCCACATCCGAACCACTTTCTTTGTAGGTGGTCGTTACTTCGTTGCTGTACTTCGCCAACTCGCTGATGTACTTTATATGATCCTCGCGGATCTGCGGCAGATGCACCATGAGGTCCGCCTGCGGTGAGATGGTCGTCGAATTGGACAGCGGCCATTTTGTCGGATCGAAGTGCTTGCTGCGTTTGATGTAGTTGAACGGTGCGATTTGCATGTCGCCGAACAACGGTACCACCTCCAGATTCTTGAAGATGCGATCCAACCGATCAAGGCGCAGCTTCTTCTTCTGATCCAGTTTGTTGATATTGCACATCTCGCTGTCCATCAGGAACAGGCCGAATCCCATGACCTTCACCAGCATGTGCTTCTCGCTCGGCGTGAGGTACATCTTCGACTCGAACATGTTCACGCAGATGTTCACCACGTCAGCGAGGAGTTCCTCGTAACCTGGGATCTTCTCCAGGTTCTCCTTCACCGTGTCGCGGATCTTGTTCTGCGTGGCGAGAAACATTGATAGGTTCTGCGACTCTTGGAGCGTTTGCGAGTCAGACATTACTTTTAAGAATTGCGCAGCTCGACGATACGTGGAGTAATCATTCTTTACACTGGACTTCATATTCTTTAGTTCGTCCAGTACGGCAAACATATTGATGAATTTCCCGAGTGTTAGCAGGTAAGCTTCCGACACGAAATCTTTTCGCTTCTCCTGGTGACATAATCGCTTCACTTCTTGTGAAAATCGCTCAATTGCTCTTCTCTAAACCACAAGAAAATGTTTCATGAAAGTTTACGACCGTATCGAAGATACAACCAGCCAACGTGTGGCTGACTTTTGTTTTTGTATGTTTTTTAAACTCAATACTTACTTGAAAATACATAAAATTGAGTAACTTGTGCACTTCCGGTGCTAATACTTCCACAGTCTTCTCGTAAATCTCCCCGCGATTCGGCTGTTCATTGCTCTTCGGCTGCGGAATTGCCCGTGAGCAACAACGCCAGGTGTACAACATAACAGCATGCTGCTGGCCCTCCTCAAGCAGCTCATTAAGATTGGCATGCACAGTGGCTTCCTCAATATACTTGGCGACCCCCGTCACGAAACCATTGCGATCCTCAAAGTTCGTATCAAAATTGGCTTGATAGACCACTGAGCATGGCTGCGCTTCAATGCAGGGCTGCTCATCAGGCAGGGGTAGCTCATCTAGCACATCTACATTGGACAATGCATCAGTGAGTGATACCCGATCAGTGCCAGCCATTCTTGTTGCTGCTGATGCTGTATTCACTTGTTTAACTGAGAAACAAGTTTTTGTCAATTGCAATTCATTTGTTTTTTTATGCCATTTTTATGATTCAATTGTTTTCTGGAGTTTTATTGATTGTACTTACTTGAAAGCTTCACTAGGCCTTATCATTTAGGTGCAGCATCACTAAATAGTAACTTATCAGCGCTTGTATTTATGAAATAATAGCAGAATAGGCGCGGCCTGGTAATTCGCGGATTAACGGATAAACAACGATATCCTCTTTGCAGCTTATCAACATGTGTAGCACACGCAGAGCAATTACCAACAGTGGAACAGTTTAGTTGTTGCGTTGTTCCCGGCTGCGAGGTGCGAGGGCCGGTTTAGTGGGCCAGATGTGTGTTGATGTTGATTTGCACTTGATTTGTGTTGATTGTTGATGTGAGAATCGTGTGAATCAGCGAAGAACATATAACGAAGAACGATATACCATGGTTGCTAGCCAAGATGTAAACCATTAGTTAATATTTCTGACGCTAGGGCAAATATTTAAAAAAAAGTAATTAAATTGTGTAAACGCATCACTCACATCGTTCCCAGTGCAAATGAAGATAAATATCTTATTGACAATGGAGTTAATACAAAAAATAACTTTTGTAATTGTGTACATAAGTTGAATTTTTCGTTTTTGAGTGGTAAATACTGGCGCTAGTGTCGTTCCTCTTCTTGTATGTCAAATATGCAAATAATTCGTTAGTTGAGATATCGGCCACTTCTAACTACAAATGCAAATAAACTTAATTCTTCAAATTAATTAATAAAAAAGCTACTGATACTCAATTCCCAGTTCAATTTAAGCTAAACACTTTATTAAAAATTGAACTATGGTAAAAGTTAATATTTAAATGGTATAAACGATTATTCTTTGCAATTTTTTGGTGTTTAAGTGGAGACTGGTTGGCGCTAGTGTCGTGGTGTTGTCCCACTACATGCTCAAGATGTGGGTGTATTTATGATGTGCATGACTACGGCCATGTTTGTTTATCATCCAAAGCGGTCTTGCTCACAATCGTCCTAATATTTATCCAAAAACTTATTTTTAAACGAAACTCGGCCATTTGCAAGCAACTTTGCGAATTTGTAATGCATTGCAAAGCCTCACACACGCCTCGCACCAACCGCAGCGTCCTACGCGACGCACCGAAGCCAAAATGAGGCGATTTCGACTGGGATTTTACGCGTTTACGATTTGGATAGCATTTATAACGAGCACAATTTGTGCGAAATGCGACGCCAAAAGCGCCGCAAACTTCACAACACGCAGCAACTTTACGCCCGAAAGCATACAAGGCTTGTGGCTGCAGGATATCGCCAGGGAATTCAGTCTGGACTTCAATAACACCAGCAATGAAGAGCTTGGGATTTCATTTATACAGGTACTTTCATATTTTATTAACGAAAAAGTTCAATTAAAACTTCATTGAATTGCAGCAAATGTATGGAAAGTTTAAATACACAAGTGTCCTGCAGGATGCAGATAAAAAACTCGGGAAAATCACCAATCAACTGGAGCTGAAGTTGAATGAAACTTTTTTACTGCTGAATCAAACACGAAGCTTCATTGAGGCTTACTACAATGTGAATAAAGTGCCATTCTTGCCATCAGCAGTCTCACCATGCAATAAAGACAGCTTGGATTTAGAAGAGTATGAAGTTACAAACATGTTAGTCAATCCTAGTAGTAATAGTTATGCAGAACAATCAATTAATTTAAATCAAGGTAAGTGCTTAAACATCTAAGACTGAATCTGTGATTTTCATTTTGATAATTTCAGTGCTCAGAAGTCAAGTAGCAGCTAGTAAAGTCCTCAAAGGTGTTGTCAAGCACCAATACTTCCTTGCACATCAAGATGTTGAGTCAACTACAAAAGTATCGAACTTAGAATTAATGCCAGATGATTCCATGCTTTGGTCAGCATACATGTCAAGAATCCACTACAAACCTCGAAATGTGCTGCTCTTGCTCGATCACGGCGGATCGTTAAGCAAGGCACAGTTTTCCATCGTAAAGGCGATAGCAAAACAAGTAATCTCTGTGCTGGATGAGAGAGACAAACTGGGCATTCTTGCAATATCACAACAAGTGACAAAACCGTTCATGACGCAGCAGTGCGTTGCGCGGAACCTTCCAAGAATGCAGACAACTGAAGACCAGCTCACCACACCAAGCAAACACAATAAAAAGCTGTGGCTGCGATTCATCGACAACTTGGTGAAGGGCAACGGCTCCACCAATCACTCCATGGGCTTCCAGCAGGCGTTCGCCGCCGTGCACGCTAGCAGCATACCGAAAAATGAGACTGTTATGATTTTATACGTGAGCAGAGGGCTGCTGTCTTCACTGACTGAGGCGAAGTTTGTGCTAGAGACGATTTTGAATCAAATGGACGATGCTGAGCACAATGTAGTCATCAATACCTGCGCGGTGATCGACGCCGCGAAACAGGTTATGTACGAAACGCACTTTCTACGCGACATCGCCGAACAAAACTATTCCAACTACAAGATTGACTATGACGATGTCGTGCACAAGGGGATTATGCTGCCAGTGAATTCCACCAGCATCGTGGGGTTGGCAATCGCGAGATTTTTCTATGCATTCATCACCAGCACTGAAAGTGCCTACACAGCGTACAGTATAGGTTATAATTTGTCCTTACCTCGATGGGATGCGTCAACAAGCAGCTTGATTGTAACTGCGACGATTCCTTGCGGCAAAAATGGTGAATTCGGTGTACTTGGCGTGGATTTGTACTTTGCCGATCTGGTGGAGGACATAACCTATTACAGCAACTATCTGCAGTATAGTTATGCTTATATTACTGATGTGGAGGGGATGGTAATCATGCATCCGTCATATCCACGCCCCCTAGCGGCGAAACAGCAACCGCATTTTACGCACATCAAGCGATTGGAGTCCGTTGGAGTTGTGGATACATTTGGGAGGAAGGGAGCGGTCCAGATGGTTTTCTTGGGGGAAAAGCGTTATTACTTCAAGCGCGTGGGGGATTTCTACGTCGTCGGCATTGTGGTACAGGAGGCGGTGGCAAAGCCGCGGCGGCCATTTAAAGTTTCATGGTTTCCTTCCGCAGCCGCCAGTCAGCTGGTGCATCATCGTCTGGACGTGATACCAGCTTCAACGATGTGCAAACACTTCAATCAACTTGCAACGTTGGGTAATAACAGAACTATTACTAATTGAGGTTAGAGTCGTTAGAGTTATTCACGTAAATATCAGTTCGCGTCAGTTTTATGGTTTGAGGTTGGTAACGCAGGAAATAACGGGCAAACAAACTGAAAGAGACTCAGCTGGCGAGTGGGTGAGTGAGAGAGAAAGTGGTTTGTTTGCCCACCACCGTTCCAGCTGATTCCACGACTCTAACCTATGATGACTTTTGTGTAACTTTTTGTTTTCTTTTCTTTGTACAGACGCAGGTTCATTGTACTTAAGTGCCTCCTGTTTCCAATCCCCCACAACTTTCCTTCACTCCACCGCCTCCAGCTCCTTCTCCCCGCTCTCCGTGCAGAAGTGCATGGCCTTCCTGAAGGACAACACTCGTTACCTCTCAAATCCAGGCCTGCGCGATGAAATCCGTGATGACGTCGCTGCCTTGGCGCACATCTTGGAATATCTGCGCACGCAGCATCTGGAAGGAGTAAAAAGTAGGTACATCGTGCGACGCTACGTCACCAGCCCAACGGGGGTGATGGAAACCTTTCCTGGCGGCGTCCTCGCGCCTGGTTTCGAGCCCACGAAGCGAGCGTGGTATCAGCGCGCCACTGAGCATCGCTTCAAAACAATATTAACGCCGCCATATTTAGACGCAGGTGGCGCTGGTTACATTGTTACTTTAGCGTATGCAACCGAACATGCAGTGGTAGGTATGGACGTCACCTTCGGGTATGTCTTCAAGCTGCTTCTGGAGCACATGCCCTTCTGCACCGAGAAGAAAATCAAGTGCTTCATGATGGACGACAGCGGGTATCTAATCTATCATCCTAACCTCATTGATCCCAACGGGCATGGTCCGATTGAACAGCAGCATATTATTCACAAAGAGCCACAGTTGGCGAATGATATTTTGTACCATGGGCATTTTGTACGTAAGAATTTGTGTAATAACTATGCGGATGGTACCATCCAGCGGTATTATACCTTGAACACCAGTATTGATGAGGTTATCGTGAACGCTGTCAATGGCGAGCATAACGCCAAGTATCAAGTAAGTCCTGTGGAAGGGACCAATGTCTTCATTGGTTTTGTAAATGTCTCGGAGGAGAGTGTCACGACTTTCTGTCCATGCAGCATGATCAACAGGCTGTGCCTGAACTGCAATCGCATGGAGCAGAAGGAATGTGAATGCCCTTGCGAGTGCCCTCTAGCAGCCGAAAGCTGCCACGCGAATCAAAGCGGCAACCCGCTGTGCCCCGCAACGTCGGAGCAGGCATTCACCGAGCTCGGCAAGTACCATCTCGACGACGACCTGAAGCCCTGTCTTCCCATCGCCTGCGAGAAGCTCATCACTTATGACTCGTGCCTTGGGGTCCTTGGCTGTGAGTGGTGCCAAGTGGACGTGGACGCTGAGACGTTACTCACTACCCCCTTCTGCACATCGATCCAATCATGTTTCAATGGTATCCTAGGCTCACCGACGCCGTACGGTGACTCGACGGATCGCACCTTGGAGTCGGATGACCTGCTGACGAACGGATACTCACCAATTGGTCCAGTGATCGGCTCGGTGCTCGCCGCATGTCTGATCTTGATCTTCTCCTTCATCTGCTATCGATCGTATACGTCGCCAACGGTCGATCGCTTCTATCTCACTGCGGCGCAGGAGAATCAAGTGCGCATGAGCGATCTGAACATAAGCGACGATTACCACGAGCTGGACAATCACCAGAACAAACTGCTGCAGGACAGCAAGAAACCCGAGCCTCTCTCGCCTTACTGCGTGTCGACTGGGTATCGAAGACCTCCAACGGCGGCAGATTCTGACCATGGGTATTCGACGATGACGCCGCATGATGAATCCGAGCATTTGTCCTTTGCGCCGCATGATATCGACTCGCTGGAGGACGAGACCTCGGATGGTGCGTCGATTAACACGTCTGTATCGTCCAAGCGGCATGTTCGATTGATCGATCGCAATAAGGGCAAGGGGAAGACGCTACTCTCGGATGCGACTTCATTGCCGCATGCGCATGCGCAGCGCAATCGCATTATGGCGCCTGTCACCGTCCACAGGAACATGGAATGTGCTCAGTAGCCTTCTCACCCTGTCTATGCGATAAAGAACCATGTTGACAAAATATGCCAGAAAAATTCCAATGTTTCACACGGGCATAAGTCATAAACCCAAACATTAGCAACGCGTGCAAAATTTATTTATCGGTGGTTATTAAGGACCATTACGTAGCATTTATGCAAAATTCTTTTGGAAATTTGTCAATATGGGATAATCATGGCATTCTTGAAAATCCATAATGACATCTTTTGACGGAAATGTGTGTTTTGCTAACATGCTGCCAATGCAGACAATATACAGTGCGGGCCATAAAAATAATCATGTAATACGTAAATAAACAACCGTACATCGTAACTTGCGCTGGCGATGGCGATGGAACTGATTCGAGGTTACGACGTACCGTCATTTGTTTACATAATCATTTTTAAGGTTCACTCTGTAATTGCGTTGCTGGTGGCAAACAAACAAAGAGCCACTTTTGCGTGTAACAACTGTTTCTCGGTGTGTTTCTGTCAAATGTTCGAAACGCACAAGTCATGATCATGTTTACAAGTCATACTACAAATTTTACAAATTTCAATTTTGTAAAATTTACTTATATTCCTGGAAAAGTATTCTTTCTAGACGTGAAGTTATGAGCCACGGATTATTTTTAACTTATTAATCGTTGCTTATTTGTACTTACATTCTTACATACGTATATTTCCATGTTACCGTGCCATAAACGACAACCACCACACATTTTAAAGCAGATTCTAAATGTCAATCACAAATTCTTCACCGTCTTCGCCTTCCACACACGAACATGACACTATCGCACACTCTGTACCTATTCTGTACTTAAATGTCGAATCATCCAGTTGTGCTCTGTGCTTGTGATACCTTCGTCAACATTACTTAACCATTCTCTTCCGTGTGACTTAACGTATTTTTTTTATATCGATTCTTACAACTATGTACAAGTGTACATTGACAATATTTTATATATGATAAAGACAACGTTGTAATTACGCATTAAGACTTATTGTACAAAATAACCCAGTATAGTTAAGCTGCTTGTTAAAATTTGAAAACATTTGTTGTGAAGCGCACGGCCCCAAGAAGATAAATCCCAACACAAACACAGAGCCTGTGTTTTGGTCGAGTTTATGGGGCATATCAGTGCGGTTGGTTGGGTGACGCGTGCAAATTTTATCAAATCTTCCTCGCCAGCCGGTATTTGTAACATTTGAAATATTAGTGTGAAGTTTCAGCTTGTTGCAAGTAGATCGGCATTCAGCAGAGAAGAGTTGATGAGATCCTGTGCACTGTGCACAAGGACAAGTATTGTATCAAAATGGCGTTGGCACCGGACGCGTCCCGGTGAGAGTTGAGCAGTGCCATGAGTATGATTAAGATAAGCGCGACTGCACACGCACCACACCACTCCGCGCGCGCGGTCCTTTTTAATCTATTTTACACAATACTGAGAGGGTACTTCACTTCGCGCCGGGCGTGATATGTGTGCAATGCGCACGATCCGCGATGTGACACCGATCAGTGCCGCAGCATCTTCACCTGCATGTAGATCTAGACTTGGAGTGTGTGCTTAGATTCGGTTTTTCTCAGCTTTACTGCACCTTCAAGATGGACGGCAAGCGTGGGAGCAATATACATTCACCGTTGTTGTGAGTACTTGCCTACTGCGTATACATTCCTTGTAGTTGTTGCAATGTAGGTACTAGGTATGCATTCGCCTGTAATTACGCAATGGAAAAGGAACACATAGATTTGTTTTGTTTCCTGTGCAATGCGCAAAATATGTTTTTGTTGGGTTTTCGGATTTAGTTGGGCTTGCAAAAACGCAAGTGTGTAAGGTATTTACGTTTTTTTATCAATTTGTGACGCTTATTGCCCTCCACCAGTGATATAGCTTTAAATATGCGCCTAGCGCCTAGGCCTAGTTACTGTTTGGCCCAACTCGGCTCTCAGATGAGTTAATACTTCAAGGTGCGTACAACGTGGATTAACGCACTCGAAAAACACGCAGCAGGTGTACTGTGTACTTAAGCAGACGGTGAGTGACAAATGTCGCAAACGCCTTCGCAGTGTGCCACAGTGCCTTTTTCTTATCTGCTAGGTGCAAGCGATACGCCAAAATTCAATGTAAACATGCTGCATAAGCGATGCAATGCGTTTTCATTGATTCAAGCCGTATGTATATTCATGCGCTTGGCATGTTCACATGTCATTGATTGTCTCAGCCTGACTTAACGGTTTTAACCTCACTTGCGCACTAGGCTTTTGCGTTGTGTGTGGTGTGGTGCGGTATGCGGTGTCGTGCGGTGCGCAGATTGATAATGCGCGCGTGCCGCTGGTATTTGTACTTATAGCGTCGCCGGCAACGATTATGGCGCAATGACGAAGACGCCGCCGAACAGCCCGCGCCTCCTCATCTACTGCGTACACGGCAAACCCAGCGACGGCTGCTGTCGCGTGCGAGAGGGCGAGATCCTCGACATGGAGCCGCGCCGCAGCATCGAGGAGCTCAGCACGCACACAAAGGAGAGCATCGCCACCACCGACCTCGTCAATCGGCACTGCCACAAGGATGCCGGTGCGACGATCGACAAGCGCGCACGGCGCAAGCTCATCATCGCGAGCATCCTCTGCGTGATTTTTATGATCGGCGAAGTTATCGGTGAGCTTTATATGATCTGCATTCTTCCTGGAATAAAAATATCGACTTTTTTTCAGGTGGTTATCTATCGAGTAGTCTTGCAATCGCGACGGACGCTGCGCACCTGCTCACGGACTTTGCAAGCTTTATGATCTCTCTGTTCTCCCTCTGGGTGGGCTCCAGGCCCGCTACGAAGAAGATGTCCTTCGGATGGTATCGCGCAGAGGTGATCGGGGCGCTTACCTCCGTGCTGATGATCTGGGTCGTGACGGGCATCCTCGTCTACATGGCCGTGCAGCGCGTCATCGAACGGGACTTTGAGATCGACGCCTTCATCATGCTGATTACCTCTGCTGTGGGCGTCCTGGTGAATTTAATGTAAGTGAAACCATGAAACTAAAACATAAACCAAACAAACCCTCATAATTTTGTATTGCAGAATGGGTTGTACACTCCATCAACATGGTCACACCCACGGTGGTGGCGGTGGCCACGGGCACTCCCACGGCGGCGGCGAATCCGGCCATGCGCATGCGCACAGCAACGGCGAGAACATAAACGTGCGCGCCGCATACATCCACGTCATCGGCGACTTCATCCAGAGCTTTGGCGTCTTCGTCGCCGCGCTGCTCATCTACTTCAAGCCGGAGTGGAACCTCGCTGATCCGATCTGCACGTTCCTCTTCTCCATACTGGTGCTCTTCACCACCTTCAACATCATCAAGGACACGCTGCAGGTGCTCATGGAGGGCATACCCAAGGGCATCGACTTCAACGACGTGCGCAGCATCTTCCTCAGCATCTCGGGCGTCAAACGCGTGCACAACCTGCGCATCTGGGCGCTCAGCTTGGACAAGACGGCGCTATCGGCGCATCTCGCCATCGATCCGGGCACCAATCCGCAGGGTGTGCTCATGCAGGCGACCAAACTCATCCACGACAAGCACAATTTCTTCGAGATGACGCTGCAGATCGAGGAGTTCCTCGATGTGATGAAGGACTGCCGCCAGTGCAACTTCCCCGAGTGACCGAGGAGCGAATGAACTTTATTAAAGTCTTTTGTGTGGCAATGCGCAGTGTTTTACCAACGTGTTTTTATTTTTAGATTTGCAATGTGCAATCGAGCGCGATTTACATTTACTTCGTTTAATTGCGTCGCATTTGCAATGTAATTATAAATTAAGTTGTTATACATTATTATGCATAATAAATATCGTATTTTGTTCGTGGTTTTTTTTTCATTTAGTCCTAAGCATGGATAAGCAGTGTACGTAAATGATTGCAAAATCAACAGTTATGTTGTAAACATTTGCAATGGTAAAGTACGGAAAATTGAAAAAGATTTAATTTTTAAGTCGTTTGCATTAACAAATTTTGGAAGTTTTCGAACTTAAATAAACGTTTGTAACCTTCTCTTTACAGCGTAACACAAGCACAATCAATACGTTGTGATATCTCAAGGAACCGTTTTGTTAAAACATTAGCAAATTTACAATCGAGAACACTCCAAATGTATGTAGATTTAGCAAAAACCACAGTTGAATCGTTGAATGGTGGATGAAAGAAGCAAATGAAAACAAATGAACTGTACTCAGTGGTGCCATCTTACGATCTCATTCCCCAACCAAAACGTACATAAAGATTTCTTTAACAAATATTGAAACCACAAATTTCGTGTAAAACTTCAACGAGTACAAAATATTTGTTTCGTTGTTGATTTTAACTTAAAACATCACTTTTCAAAACACAATCTATACTTTTGTTTTCTTAAATGTTTTTGTACATATTTGGTTTGAACAATGCTCCTTCTAGAATCCGTTAGATGTCGCTTCATGTACCGTTGCTTTAATTTTTCCGTTTCTCAGCTCAGCTGTTTGTTACTGATTCCAACCTACAACTTTATTCCAAGAAAAAGTTTGACTTGCGTTAGCTCCTGTGGGTCCTGTAAGGTCCTGCAAAATCCTCAAAACAAGTGATAACTGTGATAAATAAGGCTAAAAATGGAGCCCATGTCCGAGGGCGATTCCATGGAGCGCAGCGACGGCGACAACGGCAAAAACGACAAGATGTTCACGCTGAAGAAGTGGAACGCGGTGGCGATGTGGAGTTGGGACGTTGAGTGCGACACCTGTGCGATTTGTCGCGTCCAGGTGATGGGTAAGTTCAACAACTAACTTTCACCATCTTTAGAATACCGTTTACTTGTTTATGGTATCAAATAAGGTTATAAAACTTGAAGAGTAGCAGTGAAGCAATCACAAAGTTTGTTTAATAATATATTACTATTTACTTTTAATAATATTATTAAAATATGTATCTTTTATGCACTAAAATAATTTACAAGTGTGATATCAGTATCATGGTTCTTGATAAATGGCCTAGAATCATTTATATAAAACATTTTGCTTAAATTAATAATAATAATAATAAAAAAGATTCTGTACCAAATCACAATAATGAGGGGGGGAGTATTCTGGAATATGGAATGTTCTCCACTGCAGGGAGGGGAGGGCTCAAAATTCGAGATATAGAGATTCATGGATGCCATGCAAAATCACGAATCAAATGTCTCTTTGCTTTGGCATTTAGTGTAATTTCCTTAGTTGCTGGTGGCGTACGCGTTCAGCACGCCGACGATGGCATCGGCTTCATGTTCGCCACGGAGCTCATCCGCCGCGCGAACTTCCTCTCGATATCCTCCAGACTCTTACCCCGCGTCTCCGGCACGCAGAGGTAGATGAACACTAGCGAACCGAGGACGAAGAGGGCAAACAGCCAGAAGGTGCCGTGCGTGCCAACCAGGTCAATGATTTGCACGAACGTCTTGGTGACGATGAATGTGCAGGCCCAGTTGAATGCAGTGGCGATGGACGCCGCCGATCCTCGAATTTTCGCTGGGAGGATCTCACCAAGCATCAGCCATGGAATGGGGCCGAAGCCGAGGGAGAAGCCCAGGACGTAGATGACAAAGCTGAGCAGCGGCAGCCAGCCGTAGTCGCTGACGTCCACGTCCATATTACGCAGATAGAAGTAGGTGCCGAGCACGCTGAGTGTGAGGATCATGGCGACGCTGGAGATATAGAGCAGAACCTTGCGTCCGAGACGATCGATAAGGATGGTCGCCAGGAATGTGGAGACGAAGTTCACCAGCCCCACGATGATGGTGCAGACATTCTCATCGATGGAGGAGCCGGCCATCTTAAAGATCGTTGTGGTGTAGAAAATTACGGCGTTGATACCGCTCATTTGCTGGAAGAGCATAAGGCCGAGGGAGATCAGCAGCGGCCGCAGGTTGGACTTGCTGAAGAGGTCGGCGAGCGATGAGGAGGAGGAGAGCTTCTCGGACTCCTTGTGGCTGCGAATGAGGTCGTCCAACTCGGGCGTGATGTCCACCTGATCTCCACGGAGGTATTTCAGGGCTTCCTTGGCTTCGTCATTACGCTCCTTCGAGATGTACCAGCGGGGGGATTCGGGGATGCGGAAGTAGATGAGGAGGAAGGGAATGGGGAGGGCGAAACCGACCCAAGCGAGGTGGTCCCACTTGAGATAACTGCCGGCGGCGAAGCAGACTAGGATACCGGTGTTGCCGAAGGCCGAGGGGAGCAGGCCAAGGGTACCTCGGACTTCCGGCTGGATGGTCTCGCCGAGGTAGACCGGGAGGACCAGGGAGGCGACTCCCACGCTGAAGCCGACGATGCCACGCGCAAAGTACACGTACCACACGCTGGTGGCGTTCGCGCAGAGCAGCCACGAGATGATATAGAGGCAGTTGGTGAAGGCAATGATGCGTTTCCGACCAAAATGGTCAATGAGCTGACCACCGCACAACCCTCCAATGAGGGCCATCAAAGGCATCAGACTACATACCCAAGACCACTAGAAAAAACATAAAATATAGGAAATAGACTAAAAGAAGGTGGATGACTACATACCTCATTTTTGGTTAGTTCCAACTCAGCCTGCAGGGACTCGGCAGCAGGTGCCGTATACGCGGAGACATACCCGATGACCAAGGAGACCAGGGACACTGATATCGCTGTTAGTACCTGCAAACCAAACACTCTGCATTAAACACTGCATTTTTAATATGGCCAAGTGCAACTGCAAGTCTTCACCTGGGAAAGGGTGCAAACGGGTTTAGGCGCATTGGCGGGTATTTCAAAGGTCACATGCGTGTCTGCCCTCATTAACGTCATGCTGACCAGAGTAACAAGCACACAGCGGCGCACAAATAAAAAAAAACTCAAATATCTATCGATGTCCGACCTCCGACGACGTCAATTCAACTCATCACTATCACAACACTTAACTAAACGCAATGCACAGCATTAAGTAACCGTGACAGCGGGACCGAAATATGGACGAGTAACGCGACCGTCTCGCAAGTCGAATGTCCGGCCCCATCAACGCATCGATTTGCTTATATATCAATGATTTATCTCCCAATCTCCCCCACACTCGGACAGATAGTGCCTCTCCGGTACAATTACACCCAACCACCCGGAGAGGTGCATTCCGCGTCTATATAGAAGCAAATAGAAGCTTCTAACTTAGTGGAAAGTTCAAAGTCCTTGATCCCATATCGCGATAATAAGGACGATTTTCAGCAAAGTGCTGAATTGTAGCTATGACGTAGTTTTGCCGCGCGTTATCACTGAGTTGACTAGTGGTCTTTGCAGCATCAAGGCGCGAAGACCATGCACGCATCGCATGGCGCTTGTTTACTCGTGGGAGACTGGAGCTTGGGGCCGCTTGGGACATCAAGGAAAAATCTCCACACCCGGGCGGCCATTAAGCAATCAACAATCTAGTTTACTGATGTCGCCGAGGCGGGGGCATTAAATCATCATCAGCTGATGCAAACCGGTATTCAGAACGATTATACATGCAACTATACACACTATGTTACCGAGAATACGACAAACAGACCAAACCGTTTTCGCGATAGTTGAGTTTTGGGACCGTCCATAGACCTATACCGATGCTTTGACTGTCCACGAAGGTCGTTGAAATGTAAAATTTTAACTGCATATCGCCAATTTCGAGGATGTAATTTTGAAC
>JARJDQ010018287.1:0-11549 GCA_030264215.1 Geostiba sp. GC000077 | reverse complement strand
TTTTGTGAGCGTAGGAGTGTAATTAAAATGATCTCGGTGATGATTGAAATACCTACAGGAAGCGATATTTTGAAAAGAAAAGTAAGACTTTAAAGTCGATGTAGTATAATCTAAACCATCTTTTAAATAAATGGCAACATATTATGTTCGTATATTTGTATGTTTTTATGTATACTATTTGTCCATCTTGGCAAATCCACAGTTTTAGTCCGATAAAGATGAAACTAGGCTGCAATAATAGTTTATGGCCAAGATATAATTATGACCTATGTCTCGATTTGAAAATCAACTCCATTGGACATTCGTGTTGAGCAAAAACACGTCGGTAAAATGAAAATGTTGGTGGAGGCGCCTGGAGACAAATATGTTTTTCAATTTGAAACTTTGTGAAAGAAAAAACGAATTTACTTGATTAGATTTTTCTAAACTTTTAGTATGTCTTATGTCTTCATGGGCATTAGCCCAACCACACAGCAATTTTTTAAATCATATCTCCTGTACTAATAAATATACATATAATCAATATTTAGTATTTTAATTAAAATTTATTTAATAATGGACTTCACAACATTTCCAACTTTGAGTTTAAAATGAGATTTTAATAATAAATGAAACAGAGAGCTGTAGAACAGAGAATGCTGGGTCCAGCATGTGTTTCAGAAACATACATTTGGTAAGCCTTGTGTGTGCAATAGATAAATGAATACATCCGCAGAGCAAATAATACAAAACTCTAAAATCTAAACTCGAAAGCCAACAGACGCGAAATAATTCAATCGGAATACAAAGTGGATTATCCGCACGTGGTGCACGCACTCACCGCCACCGCTCGGCCGCCATGTTCGAAAGCATCCCGCAACATTCTCAGTCGAAGCATAAACGGCAGCATGAGGCGAGCGGGTATATATTTTAAATTAAGTGAAAACAAGGATTTCGCCTTTATATAAATGGCATCGTGTGAAGCATACGGCTGGGCGGTGCGGTGGCGATATGCTTCTTGAGCCGTCGTCGAAAACCCAGATCAAGACGGACGACCCACCGAGAACCACCAGAAGCTCTAGAATGCCATGTCTTTCTATGCTCATTGAAGAAGACAACAAAACAATTTGTCTTCCCAATGGATTAAGCAACATAAACATTTGCTTTAGCCTTAACTATCTACTATTGATGTTCGTCGTTAGAACTTTATAAAAGTTTATTTATGTAATCGATTATTGGATATATTCTGTCAAATACTATTTTATTGATTTATTTAATTAATTTCTGGAAAGATATAATTTTTTTTCTGCCCTAGAACTGCTATTTTAGGCAATTTCAAATATTAAATAGAAAATAGAAAATATTGATTAAACTATTTCAAATACAAAATTGAAAATAGCCAAATACTTTCGAAACTATTTCAAATAGAAATATTAAAATGAAAAAAGTACTATTTTAAAATAAAATAGTATTTTATTTCGAAAATAAAAATATTTCTAAAATAGTAAAATAGTATTAACTTCAAATTCAAATTTTCAAAAATCGTGCGTTCTTTTTCGATGCTTTTATGTTTTATTTAAAAAAAACATTTTATTTTACTATTTTCAAAATAAAAATATTTGAAACGCTTTTCTCATCTATTTTGATCAAAGTACATTTTCAAATACAAATGAAAATGGTCAAAATAAAATAGTCGAAATAGTTTTTATAAAAGTATTTTGAAAATAATTTTCAAAATAGTATTTTCTATTTAAATACTTTTATTTAAATATTTGTATTTTATTTTCGGCAAGCCCTGCTCCTTCGTGAACATTCGGGCTCGGTACGATTCGCGTACCATAATAGTTATTTATGGTTTGCGGCCGCGTAAGCCACGAACAGAGGCCGAAGGTATACAACGTTCTGTGCGCCTCATTTACTTGCGTTATATTTAAACATTTTACGGTATAAATTCAGTTTCAATGTCATTAAATCCAAAAATGAATTCACATCTCTTAAATCTCTATCTCAAATTTACATCGTGCGCCAGAGTTGACAAGTTTCGAACGATTACTGTAAAGAAACCAAAACAAACCAATAACCTGAAAAGTGTCTACATATTTTCATTGTTTTTTAGATTTTTGAGTTTTTGTGGCGCGACACCAGCGCCACACCTGAGTGACATCTCGAGTCTACAATGTTGGCGTGGCGTTATGGCTTTTTCATAACTCCTCTTTTACATTTGTTGAATTAGGTGTATTGATATTGAACTACTCTTAAAGACTCCCAATGAGACGCATAAATAACTATTAATAACCCGGTATATTGAAGCATTGTTTTTCATGTTTTATGCTATTCCGCTATACATTAATCTAAAGTGACGTCATTGTAGGTTAGATTCGTGGGAGATAAACAAATTATAACTTGCCATTTGAGAGATTTGGAGATTTTTGAGTCATTTTAATAGGACAGAAGAAAATGTGGAAAGCAAACAAAGTGTGATGTAACATTAGGATGATTTAAAAATGTCCACATCGTTCTAAATCGTAAGTCAACGTTTGTATTTCGCCCACGACCCTAACCTCAATGTCACGTGATTAGATTGATCTATAGAGAACAAGTTCAAAAGCAATATTAGTCAAACACAAGTTCAAATTACCTGCTATTATTCCTGCGCGTCCCGTTTCCCCCATAAAGCAACAAACAAAAATATTATGTTAATCAGAGCAAAACATTCAGCAATCAGCATATCAACAAATTAGTTATCTACCAGACACAAATCATAAGCGACACTAGGCACGTACCTAAACTCCTCGGTGTCAGTCAGCAGCTCCTGTTCGATTTGAATGTAAACCTGCAGCATTTCGCTGATGATGATCGGCCATAATGATGTCACATGTAGCGGTGACATTCGAATTAGTAGCACTCGAAAGCACATGAATACTTGTGCTTGTATACTGGGCACACACAATCGAAGACTGGCAGTTAATTGTTCTACCAAAAACAAGAAAATATAGTCAAACAATAAAACACACTCTTCGGAAACGTGTTCAAGTACAAGTCGCGTACCTTGAATCTCCGGCATGTATTTGGAGTATTGGTCGGTCTCACTACAGAATATAACGAAGGCGAGACGTTTCAGCAGATGCGCACGCTGTTCGTATTCCTGCTCGCGAGATGCGAAGATGTTGAGGCTTCCACTTTGTGTCAACGATACACGAACTAAACCACCATGGATAGAAATGTGATTATCGTGATAAATAGAGTCTAAGGCAGAGTAAATGGCTACTCACTCATTAAATCACGGAACGTAGTGTTATCGTGCGTCATCAAATTGTCGACAATCACCTTCCAGAATTTCAAGCACGGCTGATCCATCTGAAACAGCGTGTTGTCCAACAGCAAGTCAAACACGTCCTTCTTCCACGCCTTCCGCGTGTACTGATAGCTGCTCAAGCTGGCCATCAGCTTGGAGCAGGCGTGAAAACTGGGCATGTTGCGCAGCGTGTGCGTTCGCAGGTACGGCACGATATTGCACATCAACGAAGACAGGATATTATTGACTTTGTCCTTCTCCACGGAGCCGAAGCAGATGTCCAAGATTTGCGCTAATATTTCCGACAACACCTAGATGAAAAGCATTTATTATTGGCACGTTCGTGATGCATGTGTGTTCGGTGTTCAGCTTACTAATTGTGCTTGAACGCTGTAGCTGCCCGCCACGCTAACGACGTCCACATTGCTGCCGGGCGTAATGCTGCCGCTCGCAATCGACTCGACTTCCTGCTCCTTGACGGCCAGATTGCGCCGCAGCCATGTGGTTTGCTCCAAACACGCGCCGCACACTTGCGACACGCATTCAATGAGCTTGGATGTGACATCCTGCAGATCCTTTTGATCCTTGCGCTCCTCCAAAGGACAGCACTTGATCATCAGTTCGTGGAGAAGCGCAGCGAGTAGGAATTGACATTGTGGCGATAGGGAACAACCTTCTCGTATTAGTGCGAGGAGTGAGGCCCATGCTTCAGATATTTGCGTGGGAGTCGTATTTCTCATATAACTATAAACATATTTTCATCTTACAACTCTTTTAGGGGATCAAATTATACAAGATTAGTTTTTTTAAGGAATAAGGAACTAAACTAAAAACCTATGCAATAAATTAATCTAAGCCAGAGGTTAAAATGTATCCATTTTTCAGCCGATCGGCCACAAAATGGCATCGATACAGTCTGTGGGCTGCATACGTAGTTCATGCATTCGTTCGAAGGTGGCGCTACTATCGATCTACTAGCTATCCATACATTTGGCGGAAAATGTCTCTTTTATGCTATTCGCATCTAAACTTGACCAAACGCCGTCTGGTGTTCGAAAATGGAGTCAACGTGGAGTCAACATAGCCAATGACATAACTGGATTCTTGAACAGCTGATATTTGTTTGACTCGTTTCGTTCTGATGCAGTGGCGCCACCAACGGTAAGTTTAGATGCGAATTCGAAACATAACTCACTATTATTTAGCTCTTAGTTCTTACCAATAAAATAATTCAAGAATGGAGACATCCAGAGATATTTCCGAACTAAGACCCTCCGTTGGCGGCGGATTCTTTATCACAGCAGTTACAGTTTGCACCAAGTTATCCAGCGGGATTACCCTGATCGCTGATATTAAATAGACTAAATTGTTTTGACTCGTATTTGGTTCCGGGAGTGCCTAAACATAGAAAAAAAAATCATCACATAAGCTACAATTCTGTGACTCCAAGGAACGAACACAACTTACAGTTTTGATGCTCATGAATGGATTTTTCCTCTCATGCCATGCGACAGCGATCGCAGCCAAGAAGCTCGAGCTGTGATGCACAGCAATAGGACTGAGGAACTCTAGCAGCTGCTGTTTCACAATCTTCGAGTGTCCGAACACACCCTCAAAGTCGCCGTCAATGCCAACCACGGTCTGCCAGAGCTTAGCGACGCTGGAAATAATCCGCGGCATGTGACTCAGGAGGGCCTTCCGTGCCGCTTGATAGTTATCCTGAACGTGCTTATTCGCTAGATTGACCTCGCCACCAATGGGACTGAAGAACGCATTCACCAAGTTGTTGAATATGTCGCTGGTATTGGACACCAGTGCGGTGGCCGTGTTTGCCGCCGTGGGGAGATTCTGATTCGCCGTCTGCGTGGAATCAAGCAGGTTGTAGTGCACCAAAATTGTCAACGACTCCAACTGCGTGGTGGCATAATCCGCGCACAATTCGCCGCCCAACTCGGTCGCCACGTACGCATCGGCGATCTTCTCAATATTATTGCAAATCTGATGCACCACCGTCAACGAGATCTGCTTCAAGTTGTCGTTGAAGTACGGCAAACAGGATGTCACCATATGACACCAGTTCTGATGCAGATGCTTCATGTTTTGGTGCTTCAGCGCGCTGAGGATCGCCGAGAGGAACATGCTCTGTTGCGGAATCAAGATGGTGGGCGCTTCGGCATTCACCGTGTCGACGGCCTCCGGGAACACCTTGTATTCCAGTATGATAAGCGAATTGATAAGCCTTAACAATAAAATCTGATATGCTTCAACGTATTCGGTGACGCGCTTCTGATTGTCGTAGAGTTTAAAATGATTGAAAAGCAGCACCTCCTCGGCGAACGATGCGTCCTCGTCGAAATTCCGCACCGACATCAGCAGGCAATGCAGAAGCACCTTCTGCAGCGTGCACTTCTTCAGCGTGTCCGCTATGTAGCCAGAAAAACCCTTCGAAGTGTCATTAACAATATTAATCAAATGCTTAATGATAATGTCCAAGATTTCCAAGCAATCCAGTTGAATCTGCAGATTGTTGTCCTGCTCATTGCGAGTAAGTTTAGCGTCGTCTAGGCAGGGGTAAAAACTTTTGATGTAATTCAGTGTAATGGTGATGAGGACATCCAGAAAAGTGAAACCGCGATAAGCGTTAATATGATCCGAGCTAAGGTCGCCGCTGAAACCATGCCCCTGAATACTTTTGCGATGTCGCGCCAGCAAATACAAGATGTTATTGCTTTGCAGATCTTTGAGGCCGGAGGTGGCTAAGCAGCGAATGAAGAGCAACGGATTGGAATTGATGCAATTCTTAAGGGTGCGCAGTGTGTAAATAATTTGGTTAGAATCGAAGACTTCGTAGTAGAGGCACAAGTGTTGATGAATCGGATAAAGGGTAAAGTTCTTTTTGGCTTCGTTCGGGCAGACTTGCTCCAGAATATCGTTAAGTAGCTGAGCAATGTCCTCAGTGGCTTCCTTGGAAGGCATTTTAAAGTATTCCTCGGCTGCATCGGCAGTGCGCACGACATCTAGCGAAGAATGCACGTCACTCTCCGATACGGACTCTGACCAACTGTGTTGCATATCTTCAACATCCACGCGTGTTTTCTCATCCAAGCTTTTAGAGCGCTTCATTCTGCTAATGCGCTCTGGTTTCTCGTCATCACCCTCCTCAGTAAATACATCCGATTTGGTGTCAATACTATGCTTCATGCTGTCATTGTCGGACTTGCGCTTCTCCGCTACCGAATGATAACTCATCGACACAAACCCAGAATCCGCATTTGTGTTGTTATCCGAAAGGCTCTCAGTGGACGAATGCGAGTCTAATTTGGTGTAACAACCATCCACGCCGTTTGGATAAATCTCCTTGCTGCTGAGCGGATTGATGAATAGCTTGACATTGTTTTTCGCACGATCGATATTTGGCGAAACATCCGGCTTAAAGTCTTTATTACGCTTCGTAACGATGTTTAAGTTGTCAGTGAGGCTCGTCGTCATGTTGATGATCTGATTGCCCTTCTTGCCCGCACGCGGAAAGAAGGACCAGCGCTTTTTCAATGGTTTCGGACTCGGCCCGTCCGTGACATGAAACATCACGTTGCCATTAACGCTGCTTATCGCGTAGATCTTCTTCGCGTTGACATCCTCCGCCTTGGAGCCCTCATCGCGATTATGCGCATGCTGCTCGGGATCTTCAATATTCACAAAGCGAATTGAAATCCGCGCGGTGGTCGCTGACAATAGCTTGGATAACAATGGATTGATAATGCGCGCAATGTCATGGCGCAGCAAGCTGTGCGTGATAAAAGTCTCCGATAGTAAACGTATATTTGGCCGCTCCTGATTATTCAAGTTGTCCATGATCTTCAGCAAGCAATGATCAAAGTTGCGCATTGCTGCATTGCACGTGGAGGGATTCTGCAGCTTCAAATCGCGTCCGCCATGCCAGAGAATAAAGAAGCGCTTAAAATAATCCGTGCACAAAACGCCGTCAATCAAATGCTTGCCAATCACATGCTCCACAAACATTTTCGTATCGAAGACATTGTGAATGCTGTAGAGCAGATTGGCGCATAGCATCAGCTGATTTTGATTGCTCAGGTATCCAAGCAAGTCCCACAGTATCTCGCATATGCACTCCAGCACAATCGTGCTGTCCTCGATGAACGCGACGTGATGAATGTCCAAAATGCCCATGACAACAACATTATTGTTGTTGGCATGCTTCTCGAGGCTTTGCGTTTTCGCCATGCTGATAATCTTCAACAGCGTATTCATGCACGTAATCTTGACGTTGTTGTTCGCTTTGGGCGAGCAGGAGCAGCCCACAAGGACCTTCAACCACTGCGGAAACTCATACTCCTTATCTTCGTGCAGTATATTTGGAAATGCGGCGAATTCAATCAATAGATTGGAAGCGACCTGAATCGATTCGTCGTAGATATTCGATGCCTCGATGTAGGCTTGGCAACGTGGCTCGATTGTATTGGGTCGCGCTTTTCTCGGACGTTCGTACATTTTATTCTGCAACATCTCCATCAGTTCGTTACTTTGCAGTCGGCTCTCTTTGAGCAAACTCTGGAAAAATACCTCAGCCTTGAGCTCCTGCATGATGAAATCAGCCAATAATGTTTCATAAAAGCGTTTGTAGACTTTCAGACACATAATGATGTGCTTATTCTCGACTTTGATTTCCTTCGGCTCTTCGGACGTCGTCTTTTCGACAGTTTCTAATTTCTCCACGCGTTCTTCACGCTCCTTCTTCTCCGGTACTACAACTGGGGCGGGATCAGAGTCATCGTCCTTCTTCAAGTCGTACAACTTCGAACTGGACTTGGACTTTTTACTCTTGCTCTTCTTGTCGATTTTGGGGGAATCTTTATTTTTGTTTTTCTTCATTTGATTGCTGTTTGAACGCTCGCGGCTTGTATCTTCTATGCTCAGTTCATTTTTGGATGCTTTTTCGTTAATCTTCGAGTCGGATTTGCTCTTTTCCAGTCCGTTCTTCAAACTCTCCACCTCAAACGAATCGTCCTTCTCGTCCACCTTCTCCACTAGCGTTTCAATCTTCGACAGCTTAGGCATGATGGTGACCGGCTGGATTTTGGTTAAAATCTTCGAGCACAGCTTCAAACTGGCGAGAATTTCCTCTTGGGATATCGCCTTGTTCTGTTCGCGAATGACGTTGATGATTTTCGAGAATAAATTGGGTAAAATTTCGACGGTATTTTCAGCGTAGGTCTCAATCGGTATGATGTCGAGTAAGAAGTCAGTTAGGACGCAAATTTCGAGTAGATTAGGCTCGCCGGATCCAATATCATTCACCGCATACTGATGCCGGGTGTTTCGCTTCATCGTCACGGACTTCTCAAACAAGCGCTCAATATACGACCAAATGTAATACGTTTGGAGCGTGTTGAATAGCAAATTGGCGTTGCGCGTCAACTCTTGGCAATGCTGCGTCAAGAACGCCTTCTTTAAAACGTCCTCCTCACTCTTCAAGCTCGTCAAGTTGCCGTTGAAGCTGACGCAGCGCGTGGTGTTGGATTTGTGCTTCTGCAGATTCAAGCACGACGCGTACAGAGCGCGAAACACATCGTACAGGATATTGTCGAGAATCATGGGGCCGATTTGCGGCTTATCGAAGAGGGACGTCAAGAGGCGATAGGGCTTGACGTCCAGTGGTATTTCCGCGCTGCCCTGTTTCAAAATCACGCGTATTGCCTCCATGAGCAGGTCAATCGCGATCGTCGGCGTCGTCGGCTCCTCGGCGTCCGACTCCTCGTCCTCCATTTGAAAATCGGCGCCGCGCTCCAGCCGCGTCTCGCTAGTCAGCAGCCAGGAGTACAGTCTGCGATTGAGCGACATGTCTCGGCGCAGTATCGTCGTCAACGCGGCGGTCACCAGCCGCACCATGTCCGCATACAGCAATTGCGTGTTCCACGTCGGAAAGCACACCATGAGCAGGTCCAACGCTGACCTTTGTACCAACACGCTGGAATCCTGCACGGCCGCGCACAGCCCCGATATCTGCAAGCAATTATCGAAAGCATTCAGTCTAGCATTGCTACCTTATCATGTTTAACAAGCAGTCTGGGCAATTAAATGTTGATAATTAGCTGTACAACAATTGATGAAGGAAATAACTTCAATTATTTTTCAAAAAACACAATTTACGTGGAAACTTCTTTAAGAGAATATTTTCGAGCTGCGATAATACCTATTTGATGTCAATTAGTAAAAAATAACGAGCCAAAACAAAAGTTATTGACCATCACGAAGTAAATGTCACGATTAATGAAACTAGAACTTTGAACGCGACTTCCGATTAGTTTTAAGTAAATATTTTTCATAGTTTCATAGTTTCATAGTTACAAAGAACGCAACAAGGAACGTTTTGGTGTTCTATTCCTGCAATAATATTTATTTTAAGTCAATTAGGTGAAAATGAGAGCCTAAACAAAATGTATGCTTGTTTATAACTTGAAATAAGTTTCACAATGAATCAGACTCTTGAACTTTGAACGGATTTTTAAAAGTATTTTAAGTTTCGAGATTTTGGCTTTAAAATACTGCTTACAGGGTGCGTTCACGGATAAATAAATATCCAGTCGAATTCTTGGGCTAATTCTGAAACGGAAAGTTTAATTCAAAAATGTTCTGAGAGTGTTCGCTTTTTTCGCTTTGCGAAAAGTCAGATGTCACCGAGGAACCTCACTTAGCTCGCTTGAGATTTGGAGAACGCGAACAGATGTTCCTCGATTGGCTCAATTTCGTTTTTGGAGAACGCAATTGAGGTGTCAGAGGTCTCCGAGTTTATTGGAGAACGCACCAACAATCGGAATTTGTAATGCGGTACTGTCGGACTTCTATTTCTTTGATTGTTTTTCATGGCCAATCGAAGACTCTCCGAACATTTTTTAATTAAACTCCTTGTTTCAGAATTAGGCCAAAAATCGCGCTGTGTAATTATTATCCGCGAATTTATACACACCCTGTATATGTTTTTATTGAAAATTCTAACCCCGTATGCGCAATTTAATCCTTTTAAAAGTGACGCCAACAATTGATGTTATTCATGACAACTTCTATTATTACATTGTTGCCACTGTCATAAACAGAGTCTTCAATTGTTTCATTGACATTCCGTTTAAAAAATGTAACCCTATATACAATCAATAAACAAAAGCACGCGTTAACACACTTCATTCAGCCGCATTTGGACTCATCTGACTCATTCGCAGGCAGTCGGCAACTCGGCAGTCAAAACATAGATAAGATAAGGAACGGTGCGTTACCATGACATCGATATCGCGCCCCATCAAGTACAGTTGATCCTCCATCGATAGTTTGCGGTTGTAGTGCGCGAGGATGTAGCTGATTGCCGGCAGGCGCACCGGGCTATTGCTCCGGATGCCCTGCCAAATGCACGTGTAGAACCACTCCGGCCCGACGCCCTCGCACACATTTTCCAGGATCGAGTTGGTGCGATCAAAGTGATCCGCGCCTGGCTCCAAGCCAGGCAGGACGCCGCTAAGGAAGCCGCTCAGTGCGGGCCGCAGGCGTTCGCGCAGCGGCACAAAATGCGTTTCATACAGGAGCAGCAGCGTCGGCCGGATGAACATCGCCGAATGGCCCAGTAATGGAAATAACCCTAAGAAAATGGAAAAGCAAATACATTTTCATTGCAATTGATACTACAGGATGATGCGGCATGACGTATAATGTAGTTAATTCTGAAGCCAACACATTATACAGTGTTATTGTCTTTCAAGTGTACGTAGGAGAATGTTCAGTTTCTACAAACTCGCCCAATTTTAACAATTTCTCTTTCCATGAAAAAGCTCCTAAGAGTTATTTATGGTCCGCGGACGCGCATGCACGAACCAAGGCGAAGGTTCGCGGACGCCGTGGTTTGTGGCGTTTGCGCGTCCATGGGGCATACAACGTTTTATGCACGTCATTTATTTGCATTATATTTAAACAATGTACGGTATAAATTCAAAGTCATTAAATTCAAAAAAGAATTCGAATCTCTCAAATCATTCGCAAATATACATCGTACGCCATCTCGTTGAAAAGTTTCGAACGACAAAACCAAAACAAACCAAATAACCTGCAACGTGCCTTCATATTTTCATTGTTTTTGAGAGTTTTCCGGAAATTAATGTTACAATTGACAGTGCAATGCAAAGAGTACTTCGTTCTAAAGGTGCAGTGCAAGTTTTGTTGGGATGCATAGTTAAACGTAGCAGGAATAAGCTGGGAACGGTAAATTGTCCAG
>JARJDQ010018286.1:0-14709 GCA_030264215.1 Geostiba sp. GC000077 | reverse complement strand
TTTTGCGTTAGAACATGTATTTTTTAAGTAAAATATTAATCAAATGGTTGTATTGAAAGAATCATTACTCGTGACACCGTAATCGTAAAACTTCGCACTAAACCCCAACTTTTAATGTTAAAAAAACGTGTTTGTTAGCGTTAAAATATTCAATTTTTATGTCAACATTTTTTTTTCTCGATATAAAATAAAATAATTTTTTGCATACCAAAAGGAATAATCGTCCACCACGAAAAAACTAATTTCATATTTTAAAACGTGTTTGTTTTTGTTGAAACTAATTTTGCGTTAGAACGTGTATTTTTGAAGTCAAAATTAATAAAATGTTTGTACTGAAATAATAAGTTATGTGCCACGAATCGTAAAATTTCGCACTAAATCCCAACTTTTCATGCATAATAAACGTGGTTATTAGCGCTGAAACGTTCAATTTTGATAACAACATTTTTTCAAAAGAATAGAAAATAAGTTCACATTCATATTGCATGTGTTCCAAAGGATTAAGATTAATAAACAAATGCAAAAGCAATAAACTGAGTTTATCGTTACCGTTAAAAATAAGGATTTAAATTTAACAACTTTTTTTTATTCATAATTATTATTTAACGCGCAGTTCTGTTCATTGCAAACAGTTTGTTGTAATGCCGGAAATGTGAGCGCCAACATTTCGTCGGCTGTGCTTTCCGGGCGTCGTGGAGTGTTCGTTAGGAAACCTCATTATGACAACGGGGGGGCAGAAAACGTGCGGCGGTTTTAAAACTCTGCGTGGCGGCCGCACAATAGCAGCGTTTTTCTAGCAACAAGCGGAAAGCGCTAAAAAATGAACTCGATTAAAATCTACGAGCGCCCCAACCCAACGCTGTATAAGAAATATAAAAGGGGCGCGCACCGCTTCCCGGCGCCTCCACCATCCACCTTCGCCAGCGCTATAATTAAATGAAAATAATGAAAACGTAATTCACCATCATTTCGCTCAGCGCACAATAATTTCACGAAAATTGTCCAAAAATCGTAAAAACCCCGTTTTCCTTTTGTTCATCAGTTTAGCGCGAAATATAGGTGGGTGTAATTAATTTCGGCGTGCTTACGTTAATTGATATTGATGTTGTTGCAACAACATGAAGGGGGTAACAACCCATTTTCGTTGTTTGCGTTCCGATATTAATCACGCCGCAGGATCACACGCCCGCCAGCGTCGTCGTTAAGGTGCATCAAAGATGGATCGTGTTTTCCGCTCGATTCGTGAAATTAATTCCGCTTCCACCCAAGCAAACACACACCTTGCAAGTGTAGGCAAACATTCAGGACGTTGCAAAACTAAACTTTTAATTTCCGGATTAATCCCTTAGGAAGCAGCACAATATATTGGAAAATAAAGAAGACATTTGTGTCATGTGTCCTTTTCTCTTTTTGAGTTGACTTTGCAAAAGTGCATAAAATACAAGAACTTTGACATGCACCGAGTTCAAAAATAGAAGCAAGTGCTGTTCACTGCCGACTGCCTCCAGTTGTGTTTCCAACTCATATTCTATTATTTCGTCGTCGGCGGCGGCTGCAGCAGCAGTGCAGACTCGTAATTCTCGTGCAGTCGTGCCGCTTTTAATTTAAGACTTTCGCAATTTACTCGTAATTAAAACATACTTCAGTCGCTATGCGAATCCAACAAATCTACGTGCATACAGCAGAGGCACAGAAACTGCGCAGAGTAAACGTTATCTTTTATGAATGAATCTCCTTCTGCTATTGCACAAAACTAAAAATATAATATTCAGGACTTTGAAATTGAAATTCTCGTTGATGACTGCCTGAAACATAAACTCAAACGCAGCGCAAACGAAAAACTTTCAACTTACAAGTGCGATCAAAGCAATAGATAAGCCCGAAATAAGTGAATACGTGCGCGGAATGGTAAATCGTCCAATTTATATTTCATCTTGCTAGCTGTGCGATGCGTCAATGTTAATAGCGCCCACAAAGTTAGTTATCCCAATTTCTTCCCGACTCGCTCGACACCAGCGACTTCAGCAGTTCAGCGCCAACTCAAACCTCCAACTTTAAGATTTAAAAGTTTCCAGATCTCTTATCTGTGTTCGTCGTACCTCGTACGCGATGTACACTCCAAAAGGCCGTAAAGGTAATGACACTACAAGCATTAGATGCACCGATAATCCGATACGGACGGTTTATGTTCCTAATGACTGCGGCGGGAAATTTCAATATGAACATGTGCATCATGTGAAGACATTCAATGCGTTTCAGCAACAGCTTGTATGTATGCGCGGATTGAGTGAAATATACACCAGAGTAGTTGAAGCTTGAAACGTGCGATGAACGCCGCTGATAACGCCGAGATCGCCACGATGCTAGAGCTATCTTCATTCATTATATTTTAGCGGCTAGTGTGCCATTTCGACATGGAAATAAATAACTGTAGGTATGAGAGTAATTGATGAAATGAAATAGCTGCTCCTGGTGTGGAGGGCGAAAACTTGTACAGCTCTAGCTTTATGGCTATCGTAAAGCTGGATAAATGTTTGCGTTAAAATTTAATGCCGCTCAAACGTGGTGCATAATATTGATAATGGGTATTTTAGTTCTTTATAATTACGTGGGGGAAATTTTCAGCAGTTCTTTTGTACTCATATCTTCGTTATTAAAAATTCAATTAGATGAAAATAAGCTTTCACAAGAATCTCGAAATTCAAGATATTTTTCAAGATCCAGTTCAGTTATGTCAAGATTTTGCAAGATCAAGATTTTTTCAAGATTTTTTTTACTTGACTTGGTGAAACACAAAATGAACTTTACCGCCCTATTTAGCGGGCGATAAGTAAATATTTCCAAATCTCCAATACTAGGTGGCGCCAGCGAATGTAGTTGCGGTTTTCAACACTAGGTGGCACCAGCGATTCTCTTTTCAAAATGTATTAGCGACAGATTCGTGTAGCACGTAGGTGGTAGGCGACGAAGAATAATTATTGCAAAGTGTTTTATTTAATGAACGCTGGGAAGCAGCAAGAAAACGTGTCGAGATGGAAACAGATGCGATACCAAACACGCGGTCTCACGCTCGCATGCGCACAGCAGCGCAAGACTGTTTATTGACTCTCCACAGTCCTGCTGGCCTGCCGCTGGATGAACATGCAGCAGCTTCAGCAATGTGTCCATGTGTCCGTGTGCGTTCCATATGTGTGCACTTGTGATTTTCAGATCGTAAATCTTGCAGGTTTAATTAGCCACTTTGGTCGCACCACTCATTAGATGTGTTTATTTTAATAATTTATTATAATTAACGGGCGGGTTGTGCGGGCGACAATGCGCATTTTTCACCATTCGGCCCGCACACGCAAACTGGCATCATTAATGGGAAATAAACATGAAATGAACATATTGGAGATGCCTAAATGTCAAAGAGGTACTTAGAGAGAAACTGTGACATAGTTTCTTTCCTCCGGTGCACTCTTCAACATGTTTAAATTTCCATCGCGTTAATTGGCTTTGTTTATGTGCAGCAGGTCACAGCAGTGCAGCGTAGAATTTCGAAAGCTGTTTTGTTAAATTAAGCGAAATTAATGAAAATATTCGCGCATTTGCGGGACGACACAGAGTGTCAAGTGAAACAATAGTTATAGTTGTATGTTGCGATGCGTTGGTGTGCAACGGAATTACAAATATAAATTTAATTTAATATCGACACACGATAGATTCGGCCGGATTTGCACCCTTATTGTGGTCGTTTGTTACAATATCACTTCAAATTCCACTAGGGACCAAAAGAGGAATGTTGATTTAATAAAATTAATGGATTAAATTAATTTGAAAGCATTTCAAACATTTTTTTTTCATTTTTGAAAGTTTTTTGTTTTTTGTTTCTCATTTTCAGTCTGTTTGTTCCGCGCTCGTCACGCGAGTACATCGATTTTCCACTGGTCTTGCCCCCTCGTTTTTCTACGACTTCTAGCCGCCCTGGCAGTTGTTTAGTGGCACTCCACCACCGTCGCACCGTCGCCGCCGGCGGGCGTAAAATACTGCCTACTGCCAAGGGTAAGGTGGCAGTAGCACCTTTATAAGCGCACTAACATCCTAGTTTTGTGTGAAAATATATTGGGTGAGTGCTTTTGCGGGTGCTTTGTGTACGTTGCGCGGGGGCGGAGTGTGCGTGTGTGTGTATGTTTCCACGGGAAACGCGTGCCACACCTCGGCGGCGGCGTTTTTCCCTAATGAGTAAACGCGCCGCCAGGTCACCACGCCACGCAAAGCGAAAGGATAATAAAAATGCTCATTGGAATCCTAAGCTAACTATATGGCTATGCTATGGCTATGAAATGCGCAATTATGACTTGTACTACCTGTCGTAATGGTGCTTTTAACTACGATAATACACAAACATCAACATCAAACTGGATTTTAGTTCTTTCTTGAATGGAACGATTACAATTAGAACAAAGCCGAATTCCTAAAAATTGATTGCAAAAAAGTTATTTTTTAATTTTCTTTATATTTTTATGATTAACATACTGCGCATGAGTTCAATGACCCCCACATATTCATTTAACTACATCCTCCAATAGCGTCTTGGAAGAAAGTTATGGGGTAGTTTTAAATTATTCAATTCCTTTTTTTTTTCAAATTTCGTGGCAAAAAAATTATTTTTATTTTATTTTTTGATTATAACTCTAAAATTATTACACTATTTAGTTTTCTATTCAACCAACTGTTCTGGCTCAGGCGATAATTGAAAATTGGTGTAATACGATTGTGGAAAATAACAAAATCCGTATTGGCGCACATTTCTTATCATAACTTTTTATAGATGTCACTAACCGTCTCGTTCTTTTTGGCATTAGCTGCGCAATTAAATAATGCAACCAACAGTAGTGATAGTATTACAATGAAACGATACAAACTACCCAGCAAATTGAAAAATTGAAAAAGCTTGCTTTTACAAAGACGGACAAAATATGTCAATTTTCAACTATCGCTTGACCAAGAACAGTTCATCGCAGAAAAAAAACTAAATAGTGCAATTTTATGTACTTCCATTTTGAATAAAGATGTTTCTTGCGAAAAGTTTATAATTTTAGAGTTATAAGCAAAAACAGAAAAAAGATGACTTTGTTTCCTCTTTTGCAGACTTTCAGGAAGAATTATTTGAATAAATTGCAAATTTGAAGAAGCAAAGATATGAATTAAAGAGAAATTATAGAATCACTGAACCCGCGTGCTCTGGTAGTTTATTTGCACAACAATTAAATTAAACGGTTATGATTGCAATATGTGTATCTGCATCGTGCATGCGCGCTCTCCAGACGCGCAATAAATAACACGAAAATCTTTTGATCATTTCAAAGTCCCGACTTTCCTTCCTCCTGCAAAGGCATTTATAGCATCAGCATCGCGAACACATCCTCCTGCTGCTACTGCTGCTGCTACTGCTCCTCCTCAACAGACACTCATTGGTAAAAATAAACACGTTGCCTTTGCCACCGCAACCGCAACCACATCTTTCGATTTTTTTGCCGATGACAAATTACAAAATCTAAAGCTAAAACATTTCACATCCGCATTTTGTACCCACTAGCTCAACTACCCGCCCATTCGTGGTGGATATAAATCCTGTGTTTATCTCATATTTAATTTAATATGTGCAGTCAACGCAGAGAGTTATGAATGATTAGGATCATGATGTCCACATGCAACATCACCAGTTGGTATTTAGATGGATGTCTTTTAGCAGATGCTATGGTTGGAAAATTAATAAATCCGCATTCGCGCAGTGAGTCTAATTCTTGATCTTGTCTTGAAATAATCTTGAAAAATCTTGATCTTCAAAATGTCGCGCTATCTATGAATAACAGTCAAAATTTGTGCTTTTCCTTCCTATCAATGAAAATGTTTAAATGTCAAGATTTCAAGATTAATCTTGCAAAATCTTGACATAACTAATCTCGATCTTGGCAATTATTTCCAAGAAATAATTCTTGTTGTTTTGATCTCGACATATAAATAATGAAAAAATCTTAAATTTCGAGATTCTCATAAATCCCTAATTTTTTATCAATTTAAAAATTAGTAAGACTCATTCTGTTGTCTTGCTTTAGCTAGGTACGTTTACTATTGTGCGACGTCGTGTTTATTCAATAAGAACGAAATCGATCGAGTTGCCAAGCCAAAAGTAACATAATACAGTGTCTGCATGGCTACAAGTCGCAATTTATTGCATCTAGTACATACGCTTTATCGGAAGTGAGTAATCTATGAATCATTGCTTACAACAGTACCAACTTCCAAGAAAGCCAAGCCTCTCTCTCTGCTTTAAAGACATGTTTTTCCTTACCTCATCTCCACCTTGTGCCCTGTATCGTATCCATTTGTTCAACTTGGGCCTCCAATATTCCAAGGTATAAGCCTCGGCGAATTCAGCACCTTGACCATTTCCAAAACGTCCTTGCGTCCCAACTGCAGTTATCATGTGCGTCGACTTTAGATCGATCTGAATCCATTCGTTGGGTTCCTGCGTTGCCTGATTCTGTGGACACCAAGCTCCACCATTCTTCTCCGTTCGAACGCTGGAACATAAAACACACAGGAGAACGGGATTAATCACATGTAACGATGTACCAATAACAAAACAACAATAAAATGTACGAATGTACGTTTTATTTCCATTCCCATTCCAAACCTGCAAGTTGCATTTAATTACTCATAAATTGCACATTTTATGAATGTCCCCTGCATGTGGCGTGTTAGTTGAAAAATGCCATGTATTTTTATAGGCTGAGGGGGAGTCGAAATTTATGTTGTTTGGGCAAACCTGGAGGGGTGGAAATATTAAGGATATAATTGAATGTCTGCGCCTAAATCTAAATCTGGCTGTGCGGTGAACTGTGGTGAGGGAATAAAATGCGGCTTATCGATGAAAGTTCAACACCGCGAGCAACAAAAAGACGTTTTTGCGGTGTGGTGGAGGCGCGCGGAAAACTCTCCCGAGTATTAACGCTTCATACTCGTATCCATTATTCATTGATCCTTTTTGCACTCGCCGCTTCGGTTTTTCGCACAAAAGCACTTCGACAACTGGCGTTTTCGGAGATATCCCCTTCAGCTATTCATACGTTGAGTTAGCAGTCACACACACACGAGGTGAAAAGCTACGCACGATTTTCACCGTCTCAGGACTCAGGACTCAGGTGTGTTTGCCAGAGTGACAAAAAGTAATATCAAATGTAACTGTTTATTTCAAGAACTGGGAAGTGGAAGTCAACTCGACCTAGATATTTAGTCCCATTTTAGATGCAAAAAGGAGAATAAAAGAACAAACACCTGGAAAACTGGAAAATGTCAACGCCGCGCCACGTCATGTCAATATTTACCTATTTTCTATTCCCGTATTTCCGTTCTTGTGCCGTGAGGAAAAGAAATCGCAATTCAAAGATTAAATATACCTTCGAGAAGTTTCCTCAAGCATGAGCACATTCATTGAATCGAAAAGTTGAAAGTTGAAAAGCCGGAAAATCGATTTTTCCTTCTTTGGAGGTGTGGAGCTCAGAGTTTTGTTTAATAATTAGCCGTGGAACTTTCTGCAGGCACACAGAGAACAAAAGAATTGTTTAAGAAGGAATATTTTGCTGCACCTTCTACGTATAAAAGAAAATCCGATGTTGATTCCGTTCACCACGTCTTCCTCAGTTCCTCAGCTCCACAGCCTTTGATTAGTTTCCATTAGGAGCCCGCCTGCCGCCAAATCAAACAACAAAACAACCGACTGTGCGGCGCGTGACGGCGACACACAGCTGAAGGTTAACCGCGTGGAAAATTCACGAATGCGCTTTTTCGCCAATCCTCACCCCCACCCAGCACCCGCACAGAACTTCCATTCCACGCGCCATTCCATTCTCTTTACTTATTTAATCTGCGCGCGTTTTATTCAATCCTTTCATTTGTAAAACGCGCCGCCGACGCACCTTATCAGTTATGCTTTCGGAATTCGGGGAGTTTTCCCATTTACATTTTCTTCGGTGTGTCTTTGTAAAGTTTGTTTGCGCGTTTGAATTTGCATTAAAGTGGGCATGAAGTTGTAAAAGAAGCTGGTTTTGTTGTACAAAATGTTCAGATGTTGAGAGTTGCTTGGACTGTAGGGAATTTGTGTGTTTTTGGAAAATTCGATTCATAATTCATAATTCATAATGCGAAATGCGAAATGATGGATGGCGCATGATTACCGTCAGAGCTTACCTGTTTCGAGCATTATGAATGATGAAAGATGGAAAACGCAAAAGGAAATATAGCAAGAAATGCATCGCAATGAATTTTCAGTAATGGATCATGATAAAGGACTGCACCACATACAAAATACAAGTTGAAAAATATTTTCCGCATCCAGCATATCGATCCGGAGGCGCTTTTAGACGTTGTAAAGTTGCAGATGAAAGAAGAACCTTCTCATTTGATTAGCATAAAATTTTCGGGTGATCCTTACCGTCCTTGATGTGGACCGACGTTGCCGCTATCGAAGGACGAGCTGGCCGTGATGTCGTCGTCTCGGATCTGCCCATTTTCCATCCCCAGCGGTGCGATGCATTGTGCTGAAAACAAAATCGAAATAAAATTTGTTTCAAATATTTTTTCAAAACGTTTGATAGCCCTAACAGTCACCTAAATGATTGTGACAAAATAGACGTTCACCAAGCTAAGAATATTGGTCTTTAGTTCTATTCTTGATCTTGCCTTGGAAAAAATCAACTGATTTTTTCACTTGTCACTTCTTGTCTTGATCTCGACAAAAAAATCTTGAATTTCGGGTTTCTCATGAAACCCAAATTGTGAGTGATGCGAGTGATTCTGATTGATTAAGTGAACAATAACGAGGCACAACAGACCTCGGCTCCTTGGCGTCGTGCACGGGCGTATAAGCGACGTAATTACACGCCTTGTTTAATCGAAACAATGCGCCGCGCCGTGAGCGCCAAATGTAACTATTACGCTGTGAGCATCGAGAATACAACCGGCAACGAACCGCCTCCATTCACTTACTGCACTTACCGTGCGCACACAATAAATTAGTCTGCGCGCAAAACGTAGTTCTTAATCGTGCCATTGTGTCAGAATCAGAGCTAGAGTTTCACCAAGCCAAGAATATTGGTCTTGATGGGTTTAATTCTTGATTTTGTCTTGATAACAACTATGAAATATATTTTATTCTTGTTTTGGTATATTTTTGGTCTTTCAATCTTGTCTTGAAAAAATCTTGCCATCTTTGAAGATGTCGAAAATCTTTTGATCTTGAATTTGCAAGATCTTGACGATCTTGAAATCTTGAAATTTTTTCCCAAGAGATTTGTTAGTTTCTGTCTTGATCTGCACGAAATCTTGAAAAAATCTTGAATTTCGAGATTCTCGTGAAACCCTGCACATTGTGCTGTGCTATATATTTCTAATTCAACTTACATGGATCAACAGCCAACGTGCCATTCAGAAGCAGCACCCAGACGAAGGCGACCACGCGATACAGCATTCTCAGTCAGTGTCACTTCAAGTCATCTGCAAGAAAAATAACCAAATGTAATGTGGTAAACAGCATAATTTGTAATTTTTGTAAATTGGGTTGCCTAAGTGCCAATTCCATGATGGAGGAAGAACATAAAGTGCATCAAGCTCCTTCGCCACACTAATCACTAATAATCCCTTTCCCTGCCTTGCTCCTTGCAGCGATTCCTTACCTCGCTTCACTGCACAATCGTGCAGGGAGAGGGGGTTGGCATCTCTATTTTATTCGATAGCTATATCTATATCGTGCTGATGTTTCTTGTATCCTTTTCGTTTCTTTTGCCTTTTGCGTCGGCGATGAGAGGGAGCTTTAAAGCAAAGCCACACCGCGGTGGTTTAATACGGCTTCGTCTCATTAATATTAACCAAGTACTAAGCACCACCAAGCCACCAACCCCCTATACCAAGCAAGGAGGCGCAATATCTGAACATAATAAGCGGATAGCGGGTAATTTGAGTGCAAAAATGGGAAACACTACGAATAAGAAAGTTCAAGACCTATCGTGTCAGCATTTTACAACCCCTCTTTAAATGAATCCAAACATGAATACACCTACATTCAATATCTCCTTATCTGTATCCTTAAAGCATTTTCAATTTTTTTTTACTTAGCATATAAACTCATTTATAACTTCATAAAACGTCGCGGTTGATATCGATACGCAAACGACGTTGTTAAGAATTATGATCGATTCTATATCAAGCGTGCAGCAGGAAAATTTTATTTCCGTCATCAACATCTCATCAGTGTACAAGTATTCCCATAGCGTCGGAGGTAGAATTCTCATTACTATATATAAGCAGTTAAGATTATGTACACACAAAATGCAAGAGCAAACAACAAATCAAGCATTATCAGTTTCATTCCTGCGTAGTTTCAAGCGTGAAGCGTGAAGAGGGTTGTCAGAAGTGGAAATCGTAAAATCAATATCTTGATATCTTCACTATAGGTAAGTGCCTGATAAGAATATTTCTAGAGTCTAGGGTCTAGGGTCTAGACATTGGAAGTCTGGTGGAAATTCCGTTCTCACTATGAGTTAAAAACAATGGAAAACATTAATTAATGTTTCTCGGCATTATCAGTGTCGGATTGATTCTTTCCAGCTGTCACTCAGCCATTTCCTTTCCATCTCGCTGCGTTAATATAGTTGTTGAGCATCTGGCGCTTCGAGACGACCATAACAAATTGAATTATCCACACTTGATTAAACACATTTATATGATGAGTAGACTGCGTTCAAAAGCGAAAACTAAAATTACACCTCAAGATAAAATTGTAACACAAAAAGAGAAGAAAAAAAGGGTTCTTTCACATCGCACTATCACAGCAAATATCAATATGAACATTGCACAATGAAAGCAAATAGATGAGCCATGTATGTCTACATATTGTCGATATTGTCGATAAACATAATGTCATCGCTTTCTATGCGTTCACAACCGTGCCGTAGCATTGCGCTGATAATGTGAGAATAAATAATAAATCATCTGTGTAGCGGCTATAATTAGTTAATCAATTTATTGCCGCGCCGCAGTGGCGGCGGCGTCTTTTATATTTTATGTCTGTTTGTCGATTGTGCGTCTACAACAAATTGAAGATAATATGGGCATTACGATAAAGTTTGAGTTGGGGAATTGAATTATGACCGATAAGGAATCAGTAGAATCAGTATTCAAATAAAAAACATACTATAGTAGATGTGTCATGTCCACGCATTTCCGAAATTCCATATTTTTCGATTATATGTCCAGATCAGAGATAAACGATTGTTCACTCTATTCAACTAAACTCGAATAAATAAATTCGACCTAACTAGGGTTTCACGAGAATCTCAAAATTCAAGATTTTTTCAAGATTGTCTGTCGAGATCAAGAGACCAGATGTTACAAATTATTTCTTGCGGAAAATATTTCAAGAATTTTACAAGAAAAATTCAAGATTTTTTTCAAGATTTTTTCAAGATGTTTTCAAGATTGTCTGTCGAGATCAAGAGACCAGATGTTACAAATTATTTCTTGCAGAAAATATTTCAAGAATTTTACAAGAAAAAATCAAGATTGTTTCAAGATCTTTTCAAGATTTTTTTCAAAATTTTTACCAAGCCAAGTATAAAATATATTTCTTGATATTTTCTTCAATTAGACTCAAGACTCTTGCCTTAGTGAAACCCTACGTTTTTGAAACTTTTCAACTCTTTTTCGAGGGAGCAGTGAAATTGGATAATCACCCCATGATTATACTGACATCGAGAACCTACAATTACGCATCCCGTCACAAAAATTACGTTAATATTTAAACCCCGAAGCGAATTAAATAAATATTTAACGATCAGGAGCGAACGCTTCGTGCGCATTGGACGTCGGATGTATCGCGCCTTTTTTCCCCTCAACTCAACCTGACATTAGCTCATTACCCATGGTGCCATGCCACGTGGTATGCAATTGCACGCATCGCAAGGCTGACAAGCCGGGACTGAAGTTGTGGAAGTTATGAAAAGTTGGCGTTCGCGGCTCGCTTTAGTTTTAATTGAATCCACGCCGACGTTTTCTCATGTTCGCTGCCGTGTTTTTTCCTCTCATGTTTTAATCACCCCGCGCCGCCGCAACTGTAAGCGGGCCAAGCGCAATTAGTCTTTGCCTCGCATCTTGCATGCGCACCATGTGCCATGTTATTATTTACAACCAGCGTGAATATAATCGCCTTATTCATCAACGCCATGTCAGGATTAATTTGATATGAACAATTTCAATCGTTTCACACATTCACACTGCGCACACCATCACCACGTTGATCTAGATTCGTGATCATATAAAAGCAACTTGCGTTGCGTTTAAATTTAACACTGTCCAAAGTGGCAATCTGAGATTGATATTAAACACACTGGAAAGGACATGTGATATGTGCGCGCGTATGGAATTCCATCGTTTATGGCTTATAAATGTATGGCACGTAGATTTCAAATATTGTCAGCCGCGCGACAGTAGACTAAACAGTACTGGAGCATTTTCCCTCCCCTCTGGTGTTGCTGATAGTCGATATGCCAAGTCCCCAAGTTGCGTTACATTTCGACATTAAAAGTTTATAACCTCTTGTGAACCGGTGTGGCTTTTACGACGCACTCTAGCGCTGTTTCGCATTTTTAAATATCCCCGGAAAGTATACAACCAGTGCTATAAGTACTAACAACATTTAATATCTTAGCATGGGTAAATTACCTCGGGGACTCCGGTGTTTACATGAATAATTTCAACAAACATCAATTGCAACATCAACAAACACACAAACACTTTGCCTAATTGCAACAACAATCTTACCCGAGATCCGAGGATATTCACCATTCCATAGTTCCGATATTGCAACACGGTAGTGATTAACGTACAATGAATTGTTTAGCTACATCCCAACTCAAGTCAATCAATTACGATTTGTTTACTTATTCCAGCGTGTGATTTACCTGCTGTATTAATTCCCATTCTTTAAAACGATTTATTAAAAAGTTCATTGCAGTCCTTAGCACAGCGTATTTGTCGAGACTATACTGACTATAGAGGTTGATGTTCATGTTAAAGTTGACGTTTGCAAAGATAAAAAATTGACGAGCAGTAACGAGTACCAGCGTAATGTTGACACGGCTTGACTTTGAGCTGAAGCTGAAGCTGGAGCTGCTGAAGTCTGCAGTTTGAGCGCAGATTGCCTCAAGGCAAGTTAGACAAGCTGCAGACAAGTGGCAAATGTGCGCAGAGGACTGTTTGGAAAACAGTTTGTAAAAATACTTCGAGCATGCCAAGCAGCGCGGATGAGATGTGGCTGTGTTTAGCTGGAGAGGATTGGAATTCAAACAAACTGATGAATTAGAACCGCAATGCACCTGTTGTTGAATAAACTATCAAACACTTTTATACAATATGTTGCCAAAAGGCAACGAAGTAAGTAATAATCAATTTGAAAAGTTGAATTACTAAGAATTTTTTTTCGCTCACCTAAATAAAATGAATAAATTTATTTTTCAAGCCCTATAGGGAGGTAAATACGCGGTAATGCCGAGGTAAGCAAGAAAGACATAGTTACAGGTTTCAGCAATAGGTGGCGCTAGCACCGATAAATCTTTCATTTCCTATCGAACATATAAATTCAACAACTTTTGTGTGTTTAAAATTAATGCGCTTGGAAAATTGGTAAATCTTAATATTTCATAACGGCATCATATTTTCTCTTATAGGCAATTAAATTAGGTATAATTTTAGCCCAACAGTTAATTAATAATTACTAAAATTATCAGTTTTATAAGCAAAATGGTAAATTGTTGCGACCAATTATCACATGAAGTGATTTGACAAATTTTTCTTGACTTCAAGTGTAATTATCACTTACTAATCACGGTGAAAATTATTGAATTAATACATAGTCGGATAGACACTTTAATTGCCTATAATATTATATAAAGAGATTTAATTTTGAACAAGGGTTGTAAAAGTTATCAAAGGAAATGTAACCAGTTGCATAAATTCGGCTACTTTTAAGTGATCAAAATGAAAGCGCCAGGAAAATTGTTAAATCTTAATATTTCCTAACGGCACCTCATGACATCTTATAGGCAATTTAATGAGTTTTAATTTGAGCCTACAGATAATTAATTATTACTAAAATTCTCGGTTTCATAAGCAAAATGGTAAATTGTTGCAATGAAAACAATTACTCGAAGTGGTTTCAGATATTTTTCTCAACTTCAAGTGTGATTATCACTTGCTAATAATGGTGAAAATTATTGAATTACCAAATCGTCGGATAGATAATTTAATTGCCTACAATATTATATAAATAATTTTAATTTTGAACAAGGGTTGTAAAAATTATCAAAGGAAATGTAACCAATTGCATAAATTCGACTACTTTTAATTGATCAAAATGAAAGCGCTTGGAAAATTGGTAAATCATAATATTTCCTACCGGCGCCTGATCATATTTTATAGGCCATTTAATTAAGTTTAATTTGAGCCTATACTTAATTATTTTAAAGCAAAATTATTCGTTTTATAAGCAAAATTGTAAATTGTTTCCATTAGTGTACGTCTTCAATATGTCATTTCGTTATGGCTTTTATCCCCAAGTGTTTTCAGCATTGAAAGAAATTGCATTTGTGTACTACAAAAGTTGGTTGCATT
>JARJDQ010018268.1:0-15340 GCA_030264215.1 Geostiba sp. GC000077 | reverse complement strand
TAAATTAAAACCTAAATTTAAACAAAAGAATAATTGGAAACAAAGTTGACAAAGAAACTTTACAGCTCTGTATCTCGCAAACCATTAGAGTTACAAAAAAAATTTTCATTCAAAAGTTGTTTCTTTCTTAATTGTCTATCAGGCAACACCATAAAAAAGCTATATTACCATTTAAAATTCTGAAGTTGAGTGCAATTGCACATACTTCCGGTTACTTCCGGAAGTCCGAACTGCCTCAATTGAATTCATCATATACGCTTTGGGTATAGCTCTTTTTTCCCGGAAGTTCTAGGTCTTCATACACCAGAGAAAAATGCCTGGTACGGGGGGTCTTGTCCACCCGGTATATATTCTATTCAAACTATGCGAAATAATTTTATGTCATTCTTGCATCAAATATTTACAAAGAAATTGAATAGTTTGTTAATGATTTTATTTTCGAAAAGTCAGTACTGATAGTCTCTGAAAATCCTTTCCAACTCAAGTCACCAGCACCTAAAGCTAAAGGTATACTTTTGGATTAACCTATTTCATTGACTATTCCTGGGTTTCCCCCACCCTCAGTCGAGAAAACGTGGAATAATTGATATTTTGAGTAGGCCGATTTTGATAGTTTGGTTACTTTTGATTAATGTAGGTACTTCTTTTTATGTCATCTATAATACTTCTACAGGAATTCCGCCATTATAGAATCACCTTGTATTTAAATTTACGTTTAATAAGAATATTATTTACGTATACTTACTTCGGGGGTAACAAAATAACTGGGGCTTTTTTCGATGGTGATCTGTCCTGGGTAAGACTGGGGCATTTTGGTCCGATACCACTCTAAGCCTTTGTCATAGTTGTCGTCGCGGTCGAAAAAGTGTACTTCTCCGGCCGCTTTCTGCACCATAGGATGCAAATAAAGCATTTCTAATAAGGCTCTGGTACCGCATTTTCGTACCCCTGCAAAAAAGAAACAGAAAAGTAAGCTAAAATATCATAATTTTCACTTGTAAAGAATGCTTTAAAAGGTAGGAAAGGAAATAAATTCTCATGAAAAAATTGCTACTCCTGGGAATCGAACCCGTGTAAGACTGTATGCCGGGCGGACACCCAAATAATTTTTCTTTTGCCTAGGGATGGCTTTGATTTTGACTCTCGTCAATGGTTCGATTCATCGATTCACCGGATTTCCAATTTTTTCATATAATTTTTTTTAGTATATATACTGTATAAGCTGTCCGATTCTAACCTTTAATTATGTATAATTCCCTCATTGTTTAGTCTTTAGTCCATTGTAGGTAACAATGACAGAATAGTTAAAATCGGACAGCTTGTACTAAACTGAGTATAGTATAGTAATTTGCTAAAGCTACCAAAGCAAAACATCATTATCATACCTATAATAATCGCTTGTGGTAATTTACGAGTGGCAGAAGGATAGAGAGTTCTCGAAAGCAGAAGTAATGGCGGCCGCGAATGTTCCTGGCCTGTTCGTTGAAGACTATTCAATGCGCTGTCATATATCATGTGAAATGTAAGGCATAGCGATATGATCATAACGACGAGTATAGCCATCGCCATTTTCGGCCGAGATACGCCAACGACCAGCACACAGTCGGAGGGATCGCCCTCCACCGACCTCATAGCAGCCCTTGGTAGCCATCTAAAATTTAGCAAAGATTTAGCAAAGATTGAAATTGAATAATCAAAGAGTTGCTGAATGCTAATCTCACAGTATATCGAATTGAGGCGGCTTGACGAAATTCTTCCTCGTGTCCAATTTCGGGCACATCATTTGGCTTCGGTGTTATTTGCACGGCTGCATAATGCGCGTTTGCCTCGAGCAGCTCACCAGATGTCATGGAAACATGAATTGCTTCGGAGACGGCTGGAATTATTAAAACACAAGGTTAATCAACACATCGAAGTGGACGAATGTGTTTTACACTGTCACGAATCGAGTACTGCAGCACGAATTTCTAAGAAGTGTGTGGGTGCCAAATTACCGCGTGGAATGCAGTAATTTGTGGCAAAATAACAAGTATATCACACGCGAAATGTACTTGGATTTGCCAGTGTAAAACATTCTCAGGAGTGCATTTACCTGGACGCTCGTGGCATTTATTCCCGTGTCTGGCTGCTAATGGTCGGCGGAAGGCGATGGCAAGCACGAAACAAAGTATTGATACTGCAAGCCCTTTTTACAAACTGAAAGAATTACGATGGGAATTAGTTATCTAATCAGACACGTTGAATTGCTTAGATCTGGCCTCGGAACTGCCAAAATACGTACTATGGAATATCCTTGCAGGATGCCGTAGTAGATCGATAATCCGGCGCGCGACGGTACTTGGAGCGTCGGCGTCGGTCGCGGTGCGCGTCGCGCGTAACTATTCCACGATTACGCCGAGGGATGAATGAATGCCACTGCGTTGGCGGAGGCGCGCGTTCCGTGCGTTTGCCCACATTTCCCGGCATGCGTAGGTTTCGCACACCCACATCATAACAACCAATTATGTTTAATTAATATTGATTATAAAATTGTCATTTTACAACATTTTTTATTAAAATTTAACGAAGCCGTTAATATTTCTTGAAAGATGAAGACACTGATTTTTAAATTGATTAAAGCCTATTAAAATCGACAGTATTAATATTCTCTGAATTTTAGTGATGTGCTTCACTTATTAATTATTTAAGTGAGAATGGAGACTTCTCGCATTGGCTCCTGGAATAATTCAAACTTCAATATTTTTTACAGGCTCAAAAGAGCTGGCTCAAAGCAGGCTAATACCAATAAAAAAATTAAAATTAAAAAATGAAGTGAGTCTTCTTCATTCTATAAGTCTAACCAAAATAATTGGAAACAGCAATATAATTTATTTTAAATAGTATACATGGTTGGATGGTTGGTTTTATTGGCTGCACCCCTTTATATGCAGTCTAAAGAAGTTTAGGCGAGCCGAAGGCAAACCTTCAGAAGAACTCTTCGGACGATTGACACAAAACATATTTTAGTTACAAATTCCACATGTATTAAATTCTTTTTCTGTTAAAGTTTAACGATTACTCGATTTTACTATGTAAATATCAAACGTTAATGCTACTGTTGACCATCTAGAAGCCTCCCTTTTTCGATTTTCGGCTTCATTTAATTGTTAACTGCTGTAAAACTACGGCATGCAATTTAAAAAAATCGACTTTGAATTTTTAGAAGCACTTTGCGGTTTGGAAAAATAAAATAGAAATATGTTAACACATATTCCGTTTGCGTTTACTCCCTGTAAATAAATTGTACTAAACCATATTCATTTTCCTCTTTTAGATTCAAAGATATGATTTTTTCGGAAGACTTGCAATCTTTTTTTAAATAAAACAGAAAAAAAAAACAAAAAACTTTGATGACAACGTTGTTTAGAGTTGAGAAATACATCTTAATGTAATCTCAAAAGTATACCATTCCATTTAAAAATAAAGTTATTTTTTATTATATCTGCTTAGCTGGCACTAGCAGCCTGTATAGTTGAAAATTATTTTAAGTTGTGCGCCTAACAATTCCACAGAACTTTTTTTTATTCACATAGTTTTCTAAAATTCACATTATTTCTATCGAAAGCAGAGGTTCGAATCTAACTTGAGACACCCTATATTTCTGACATAAAATTACGTCTCTTTTACTCGTACGAAAACGAAAAACTCGTAGCGTTGATACTGTGCCTCCTGACACTGTTTATTTGCCGTTTAAATCTGTTATGAAAATTATGCAATACGAGAAATTATACGATATTGTCGGAAAAAATCGTACCGTCTGATTACTAACGAAAACGGCTTTTCTACACAAGTGGAATGGAAAATAGAGACGAGTCGCCAATAGTGTATGAAATAAATACGTTTTAAAAAATGATACTATTTTGACATCGAAGTAAAATTATCTTGAATTAACCATACTGTAGGCTTTAAAGAAATGTACCTGGATTTCCAATGTAATTTTTTTTCTCGCCATATTAAGTAATTTGGCATAATTCCCCATTAGAGTCCACAGACTAAATCTGTGGTTTTTGGATTCACTCCAATTGTGAAAACTTATATCATGGTATAATAAGCAATCGGAAAATAAACAAATAATTAAATTAATTATCAAATAACATAAGCTTTAATAGAAACTTAAAGTTAAAATATTTATGATATACAAGATGATTCTGTAATGTGGGAATTCCTCTGGATGTTTTATGGACGGCTATAAAAGAAGTACAATGAGCAAAACAAAAGTACAAAAGTACACTAAATTGAATTACAAATAAATAAATAAACAAATACATTTTCTTCATGGCCGAGATACAGAGGGATAAAGTTACTTTTGTCAACTTTATTTCTAATTATCCTTTTGATGTAATTAAACGTGTAATTGAAAGATAATTTAATATGTTGTTCTATTCCAATTAATATTTTTGATCCACTAGCAATATCGTAGGAGCAATTGAATTTTAAAAATATAGATTTGAAAACTTGTTATTTAAAATTCAATTCTTCCTACAATTTTGCCAATTGATAAAATATTTCAATATAATAGTTCCAAATTTATTAAACTTTCAATTGCATCTTTCAATTGAAGAGGCAATTTGTACGTAATCGAAAAAAGAATTGGGTATAAAATGTTTACCTTATCTTTAAATTTATGCAATCAAATAATGAGTGAATATTGATAATGAGAGAATAATTGATTTAATAAATGATTTTTATAGTGAAGAAATCAATTTTTAAAATTATCTTCGATGTTATTGAGGGTTGAAATTTTCGACTCTTTCTTCTACGCTCTTCATTCTAAACATCAACGAACTAACAGGGTGCATACTGAGTGCAACGCTCAAGTTAAAAGTTAACTATTAATTGAGGAATTCCTCTGGAGAGGTTGTTGTGGATCATCAGTGGAGCACCAGAAAATATTTTGAATATCTTTTTGACTTGGGGATGGGAGGAATCTATTTCATTGGAATTCTTCATCTATTGGCCAAATCCCACCAGGAATTGAATTTTAAATTTACAATTTTTCAAATCTTGAAACTAGAAAATCGGTTTGGCATGATGCTTCAACCAATAAAATTGTTGCGAAGGTTTTGAGTTCTAAAATTATAATCACAGATGAAATCGGAATTTTACAACATCAGTTGAATTTGACAATAATTGTAAGATTCAACTATAGTTGTGCTCACTTTATAACAGGAAAAAGATTTTTTAAATATGGTCCCCAACAATGCCTTCGGAGAAATTTCGACATTAATAGTTCACCGTGTATAAAACTTACAATTTGATAATAGGGCAAATATATATTTAAAATTTAATAGATAAATCAATCAAAGTGAGACATGATCATGTTAAGCAATTAAATAGGTATATACATATAATTTAATGGAATTTACAGATATTTTCCAATCAATATCCTGTTTATTGAATGTTAAAATACATTGATACTAATATAGCTGGTATTTCTATTTATATATTTATATAATTACTTCGACGCTTGGACGGGGGCCAAAAATATGTACGTTTATTTACAAACCGATGCGTCTCATTAATGAATCGGTCGAAGTACGTTGAGCATGGTGGAAGCTGAATCGTTGAAAAAATGTTACCATTTTTGCTCGTATTGCTAACATTGCTCATCCATATATCCCAATATGAAGTTGCTGGTAGACAAGTTCATTTCACTATTGGTAAGTACATTCGCAAATAAAATTAAATTACTGTAGCAACTACCAATTCACAAACGCCAGGCGGGTTATTCCACGAGGAGAATTCGGAAACCGAAATGGCGTTTAAGTATGCCATAGCACGACATAACATGTACAACAACCAAGTGAAGTTCCGCACGAACATCCAAAGAGTTTCTAGGACTGATGCATTTACTACCAGTAAAATCGGTAAGGTTTGATAAACTTTAAGACTTGTAAGGTTTGGTGTTCGTGTGCATATTTTTTTCATATGACCTTGCCTAGTGTGCAACATGACGGCATCAGAGGATGGCTTGGTGGCTATTTTTGGGCCGCCGTCACTCACGACTGGAGCAATGGTGCAATCCGTATGTTCCAATCTCGAGATTCCCCAAATTCAAATCGCATGGAAAGCGAATGTACCAAACCCAGCCAAACCGGACCAACACCAGACAATTCTAAATATTTATCCCGATCACGACCTGTTAGCACAAGCTTATGCAACGATCGTCAAAGAAACTAAATGGAGATCATATGCGATTTTGTACGAAACGAATGAAGGTCTGACTCAACTTAATGAAGTGTTAAAACTCGCGGATCCCCAGAGTGATCCTGTCATAATTAGACAACTTGATGCTCATCCAGGAGCCGATCATAGGTATCTATATTAAAATCAAATGGTCCCTACTCTCTAACAAAATTCTGGTTTTATATTATTCTTCTATTTCTATTAGGCCGTTACTAAAAGAAGTTAAAAATTCATCGGAGACGCAAATTATCTTAAACTGCGATGCTGAGAATGTGTTGAATATTTTAGGGCAAGCTAAAGAAGTTGGCATGTTGGAATATCTATACAGTTATCTCATAACATCACTTGTAAGTAACTAAGATGGAATTAAAAGTGATTAGCAAAAATGGTACTTATTTGTTATTTTAGGATGCTCATATGCTCGATTATGATTCCTTGAACACGACAGCAAACATAACCGTTGTACGACTATTTGATCCTGATAACCGGTTATTAAATAATGCAGTATTAGACTGGATCCAAGGAGAATCTAATACCGACAATCTTATTGCCATATCTCCTTTGAAGGTTAAAGTAGGTTTATTACGTTATCTTATTGGCTTATAGAAAAGATATAATTTTCTTTCATTTGTGATGATAGGCTGAGACGGCATTAATGCACGACGCTGTAAATTTCTTTACATCTATTGTTCCACAATTGCATTTAACGGAACCGATTAAATCCGAGTCGATGGATTGTGCAGACAAGAGAAAATGGCCAGCCGGCTACCAAATTAGTAATTTTATGAAAATTAAGCACATGTTAAATGCAATCACGGGACCAGTCAAGTTTAATGAGAATGGCAATCGAATTGACTTCAATCTACATATAGTTGAGATCAATAAAGGCAAGCTTGAAACGACTGGCACGTGGAGCCCAATATATCCAGATTCTATTAATTTCACTCGAAGTTCAAGCGAACAAATGCAGCAAGTTTACGAAAATCTACAGAATACCTTAATCATTGTATCATCGCGTATTGGGCCGCCTTATTTACGTGAAGTGGTGCCAAAAGAGGGCGAAATTCTTACAGGAAACGATAGATATGAAGGATACTCCAAAGATTTAATTTACCTAATTAGTCGTCGTCTGAATTTTACATTTCGCATTGAATTAGCCGCTGATGGAAAGTATGGCAATTATGTGCCAGAAACTAAGTCATGGAATGGCTTAATCAAAGATTTACTAGACCGGGTAACATTGCTCACGTAATGCGCAGAAAATAAATTGATTAAAATGCTGCTTTGGTTGCAGAAAGCACATTTGGCGATTTGTGACTTAACAATCACACACTCACGAAGAGGAGCAGTTGACTTTAGCATGCCTTTTATGTCATTGGGAGTGAGCATTCTTTACAGCAAAGCAAAAAAGGCAGATGCAAACATATTTGCATTCTTAGATCCATTTGGTCTGGAAGTATGGTTTTACACTTTGACGTTGTTTCTCAGTGTCTCAGTTCTGCTATATTTCATTGCAAGGTCTGAGTCTAAGATAAACCTCATTTAAATAGGCTTTAATTTTAGTTAACACTTATTACAACTTTTTAGAATGGCTCCTGGTGATTGGGAAAACCCACATCCATGCGATCAAAATCCGGAAGAATACGAAAACATATGGGATTTAAAGAACTGCTTATGGATTTCACTAGGTTCAATCATGGCGCAAGGTTGCGACATTCTACCAAAGTAACTAATACTATCTATAATTTAAACTTCTACTTGACTACACAATGACTGCGCTTTTCAGAGGAATATCGACTCGATGGGGTGTTTCAATGTGGTGGTTCTTCTCATTAATTATGACCAGTTCCTACACAGCAAATTTAGCCGCTTTCTTGACCATGGATCGAATGGCCCCATCTATTGATAGCGCCGAGGCATTAGTGAAGCAAACTAAAATCAAATATGGCACTGTGGAGGGCGGTTCGACTCAAATATTCTTTAAGGAATCTAATTATACTACATACGCCCGCATGTGGACACAAATGGAAGGTGCTAAACCTAGTGTTTTCGAAAAAGCCAACTCCGATGGAGTAAAGCGTGTCTTAACGACCAAGAATCAACTTTATGCATTTCTAATGGAAAGCTCACAGATTGAATATGAAGTACAGAAAAATTGCGATCTCAAACAAGTAGGAGGAAGATTGGATTCCAAGAGTTATGGAATTGCCATGCCGATTAGTAATATTAATTGTTACAAAGAAATTAATGGCGAATTAAAATAATTCCAACTAACATGTTGTAGACTCACCATATAGAAGTGCTATTAGTTATGCAGTACTCAAACTTCAAGAGGATGGAGAGCTCAGTAAGCTAAAAGATAAATGGTGGAAAAAGAAAGTTGAAATTGAAGTACCGTGCGATGTAAATCCTCAGATATTCTTCTTTATGATGGCAACCATGTTTGAAAATGATATTGTTACAGGATGGTGAGATATCTTCTAGTGCCGACTTGCGTATGACCAACGTTGGTGGTATATTTATTGCCTTATTCATGGGTGTCGCCATTGCCTTTCTACTGGCCATTGCGGAATTTCTCTGGAACGTCAGAAACGTGTCAATTGAAGAACATGTACGATTTTTCACTATATAAAAAAGTTATAATTATTCTTGCATTAATTTTAGATTTCCTATTGGGAAGCTTTAAAAGTCGAAATCATATTTGGGTTCAAAGTTTGGATTACTAGGAAACGCGTCAAACCAGAGCTTTCTGAATCGTCTTCATCGTCCTCGTCATCATCGGGCGATGATAATGAATCCAAAGCAGAAAAGAAAGGGCTAAAACACAAGATGTTGAAAAGCGCGACTTCTTTACTGCGAATTGAGGAGAAGGACAAGTCAGAAAGTTGAAAACTTACAAAAATGGATGAGTAAATAAACTTTGTTGTGTGCTGAACTTATTGATAAAGTAGGATTGAAACCAGAAGTAACCCATGCATATTAACTCACTCTTCTTAAAAATGCTTCTTTGATTTAGTTCACTTGAAATGTAGTTATATTTAAATAATATTTGTGGTTATTGTATGAATTTATCAATAAACATGATTATTGATTAGATAATAAATAATTTAATTTAATTCTGGTAGATTTATTCAAGGAAAACACGTCCTACTTGCGTTAGCCAAGAGCACCAACTAAAAGATGCTATAATCTTGTTCTATTTTATAAATTGAATAGGAAAACAGTTACAAAAGCAAATACTTACATTCGTGTGTTGTGGTGAGCTCAGATTCAAGAGTGTTTTAGAAAGAGGGTTAACGCTCGGATACTATTTTGAGATATTATTCTTTGTAGTCAAACTGCCCAACTTGGGTTGAAGATTATCTGTAGATACATTTTAATAATAACTTATCTACATATAGCAATTTGCAAACTCGATTTGTTTCATATTTTAATTCAATTATTGCAACAGTAGTGTTGTTTGGGCAGAAGTGTTTTATTTGGCAACGAAACAAAAGCATTATAATCTAATAAAATTAGACTGCTGGTTTATAATAGAAGTTGGGGGAAACACTCACCTCGCCGCTGTCTCCGTTTAAATATAGTCTTAAGTTCTAAAATTCCTGCTTCATTCGCTGAAGTGCTACCTACACTCGTGAGACACAAGGATGATCACAGTATTGTGTTTGTTTCTTCTGTTGAATACGACTATCGCAAAAGACGTATTTACTATCGGTAAGCGCAAGTTCGACACTTTTAAGTTTTCATTGGATTATTATTGGTGGATGAAACTTCCAGTTGGGCTTTTTCATGATGACAATTACCAAGCGGAGATGGGATTTAAATACGCTTTGGAGCGATATAACATGTTCAACCACGATGTGGAATTTCGATTTCATATCGAACATGTATCAAAATCCGATTCATTTTCTGTTGGAAAAGTTGGTGCGTATCGTCCTTACTAATGATTTTATATTTTATTATGGTGTTTTTTTTCTGTTGTTGTGCATAGTGTGTGAAATTGTATCTTCTAAAGAGGGAATAGTTGCAATATTTGGCCCCGAGTCAAGAGAAGTGGGAGCAATGGTTAAATCCATTGCGGCGAATTTGGAGATTCCACATGTGTCAACCTATTATTTGCCAAAAACGTCATACATATCAACAACTGCTTTAAATGTATACCCTGACTATGAAATGCTCTCCTCGGCGATCGCTACAATTGTGACCAATATGGACTGGAAAACATACATGATCATTTACGAAGATAACGAAGGATTGGTAAAACTTCAAGAAGTTCTAAAAATTACGCAGGCCGATTCCCCCCCTGTTACCATTAGGCAACTAGACAGCTCCGATGACCAACGTCCACTTTTTAAACAAGTGAAACAATCTGGAGAGACAAATATTATCTTAGATTGCAAAAAGGATCGCATTCTCGATATTTTAATGCAAGCCAAGGACGTTGATTTACTCGACTATTTTCATAATTATTTTTTAACTAATCTGGTATTTATTCATTACAAATGTATTCCTTGACCTTGTTTCGAAGTAATTTAATTTCAGGATGCACATACCATCGATTTTACTGTCTTGGAATCAACTGCAAACCTCACCACCATCAGGCTATTGGATCCTAATAATCCAATTCTACTAAACACAGTTCGTGATTGGGAAATGGGAGAGTTGAATAAGAGACAGAGTGTTAGTATACCATCTAACGAAGTTACAACGGAAGCAGCCCTCATGCATGACGCAGTTAATTTTTTTACAACTGCATTTCAAGAACTGCACATCACAGAGCCTTTTGTAGCTAAACCTGTTGAATGTGGAGCAAATGGAAAATGGGAGGGTGGTTTTCGTTTAGCAACTTATATGAAAATTGTAAGTATATGTTTATGATGGAAAATTATAGTATTATGTATTTTAAGCACTGAACTGTCAGCCGTTCACTCCGTTCAGTTTTGCCTCACTTTTTGTACTTTCAGCGACCTTTTCTGAATGCACTAACTGGAACAATCAAATTTAATGAATGGGGTAAACGTGTCGAGTTTTCCGTTGAACTTATGGAAATAATAGGCAAACGCATCGAGAAAACTGCAATGTGGTATCCTGAAAACGAAAATGCTTTAAACTTCACCAGAACCGCCGATGAACAGATGCAACAAATTGTAGAGAATCTTCAAAAGATAACTGTGATGGTGTCGTCTCGCATTGGCCCGCCTTATTTGAGTCTTCGTACACCGCGTTATGAAGGCGAAGTATTGGAAGGAAATGCGCGTTACGAAGGATTTTCTATTGATTTAATCGATGCGATTTCTAAAGAAATTAATTTTACGTACCAGTTTTTTCTAACAGCTGATGGAAAATACGGAAATTATGATGAAAAGACGAAATCTTGGAACGGCCTTATCAAGGATTTATTAGACAGAGTAAGTGACTTGACATTCTTAAAATGAAAGAAATTTATTTGAATGATTTCTTTTTGCAGAAAGCGCATTTGGCGTTATGTGATTTAACCATAACGCATTCTAGGAGAAGTGCAGTGGATTTCAGTTTGCCTTTCATGACACTGGGCGTGAGCATTTTGTACAGCAAATCAAAGCCCTCGGAAAGAAATATATTTGCATTTATGGAACCATTAGATACTACCGTATGGATGTACATTGTTTCTGCTTATATTTCTGTAGCGCTGGTAATATATTTAATTGCAAGGTAATATTTAAAAAGCGCATCAAACTAGACTAGGCGCAGTATTGGAAATATGAATTATTACAATTTGTATTTAACATTTGAATTTGTGGTTTAGGATGGCACCTGGAGACTGGGAAAATCCCCATCCGTGCGACCAAAACCCGGAAGAGTTGGAAAATATATGGGATTTGAAGAATTGTTTATGGTTAATGTTAGGATCAACAATGTCACAAGGTTGTGACATTTTACCAAAGTAAGTGGTTAAATTAACGTATAGTGTAGTAAAGGAGATATACGTATCAATAGGTGTTTGTATGAACTAATTCGAACAAAGATGTGGTTGGAATTTTTTATTCGTTGATGGTATTTTTTTGACCTACTCAAATGAAAACTTGAAAAATCTGAGAATCGTTTTTTTTTGCACGGATTGCCAAATGGATAATCAATCATTGAACCATACAAAGTTAGTAATTAACCAATATATCATCAAAACTACTCCCGTGAAATGAAATTGTTTGTGGAGGCGCGAGTTTATCTAATTGAAACTCTAAATGACGTATTATCATCCAATCAGATTTTTCAAGAATTATAACGTCCTTATTATGAAAACTCCGCCTTTGTAGGAATTGGTTCCACCAAAAAACCTATATATCCTGTAATATAAGTACAGAGCAATGATGTTGAGTTCAGAAACAATAATTGCGCATTAATGATCGCTCTGTATAAAAGATACACAATTCTTCTAAGCCTGGATATTTCAGGGGAATATCTTCAAGGATGGCTGCTTCAATGTGGTGGTTCTTCATATTAATTATTTCATCCTCCTATACAGCGAATTTAGCAGCGTTTTTAACAATGACACAAATGGCCCCAAGCATTGACAGTGCTGAAGCATTGGCCAAACAAACAAAGATTAAATATGGTACGGTTGACGGTGGTTCGACCCAGACATTCTTCAAAGAAAACAATTTTTCAACATATGCCCGAATGTGGACGCAAATGGTTTCCGCGAAACCAAGCGTGTTCGAAAAGAGTAACGTCGATGGCGTCAAGCGTGTAGTCACAACTAAAAATCAGTTGTATGCTTTTTTAATGGAAAGTTCACAGATTGAATATGAAGTAGAAAGAAACTGCGAGTTAAAACAGGTTGGTGGTCGAATGGATTCGAAGGGCTATGGTATTGCCATGCCAGTTAGTAAGTACATTTCCTGTGTATTTTAGACAGAGTTAATTGCGAGTATATACTTTACGTTTGTAGATTCCCCCTACAGGAGTGCAATTAATAAGGCAGTCTTAAATATGCAAGCGGACGGAAGAATAAATCAAATGAAAGATAAATGGTGGAAAAGAATGCATGGAGGCGGGCAGTGTAATGTACATGAAACCGGATATTACCTGTTTCTCAGATAGTTCAACCTTTTATTTTAGGATTCAGAAGAAGGCGAGTCATCGGGTGAATTAAAGTTGGCCAATGTCGGCGGTGTATTTCTTGTGTTAGGTATTGGAGTCATCACAGCCTTTATATTTTCCATAGTTGAATTTTTTTGGAACGTGCATACTGTTGCAGTAGATCAAAAAGTATGGACAATACAAAATACAATATGTGCTTTTATTTCCGCTTAAACTTGCCGCCGGTAAATTTTTCTTTTAGATAAGTCACAAAGAAGCGCTAATTAGCGAAGCCAAATTTGCCATAAAAGTATGGATAACGCAGAAGAGAACATCTCCCGAGTCGGAATCTTCTAGTAAAGCTGACACTACATCTCTATCGCGAAAAGATAATTCACATGAAAGTTTTAACGATGGAAAGACGTAAACTGACCGATTCCTGAAATAAGAAGCCATGCATAACCTACACTTAAAATTAAGTCAAGTCGGATTGCTCTAAATCTAAGAATATCGCTATGATCGCCGTCATTTGCGAGCTCGACTAAAAACCCTAGAAAGAGAGAGATTAGCGTAAGATTTATAAAATCTCCCTGTTTTTCTAAAATAACGTTTTGGATATAGTTAAATTTTGGTAAAAGTTAACCAAATGCTAACTTCTCCAAGAATCGTACCCATGCCATTCTTTTGGTCAACGCGCTTGAAAGTACTAGCTCCAAATGTTTTTTGTCAAACGACGACGCAGTGCACAATAGATGGCATCCAAGCAACAATGACGACATTCTTCGAGCAATCCAACTTTAAAGTGTGTATTCGAGGAATATACGTGTTACCATGTTACCATGATGGCTATTTTTTATGGACCCTCGATCAAGACTCATCTGTTCTACAAATCTAACAAACTAGACATTCGTCCTTGTTGTCAGAGTGTTAAAGGTGTACTGGAAATAGAAAACAAGATAATATACATAAAGTAGTGAAAACATTCAATCAAATACATACCGCTCATTGCCAAGAGAAACAAAAATTTATTTAGAAAAAATATTTGACAATACACAAGTGTGAAATAAATTTTCATATGGCAAATTTAATGCCGTTTCCAGTGATGCTATCGCATGTTCAAAATGTTAAAATATTCATTACGTAATGAGCAAATGTGTCACCAAAAACACGTCCGTATAATGAAAATGTTCGTGGAGGGGCGCCGGGAGAAGAAAGATGTGTTTCTCCACTTGAAAATTTGTTCAAGAAGAAATGCATTTTGCATGCTTACATTTTTCTAGACTTTTAGTATGTTAAAAAGGTACCATCAACGAACTAAAAATTCAAACCCCTGTCTTTGTGGGAATTAGTCCGACCTAGCCATTTCTCCTGCACTAATATTTTTGGTTCTCATTCTAATAAAATATTAATGGATTTATTCAGGGAAAAAAATTGTGCCATCAATTTTCTGCTTTGTAGTTTCCTGGAAACGTAGATCAACTTTCTTAGTTTAAATCAGAACAGCCTATCTTTTAACCGCATCGGAGCGAGTAGAAAATTAAAATTAACTTTTCAACGATATAAACCATGGTTAGCATCTAAAATTTTCTGACACATAAAACCGGAGAAGTCTTAATTATTTTTCAGTTTTACGAAATATCTTCGACAGATGTGTAGGTAACCACTTATTAAGAGCGCTCGCTACCAGCGAACTTTTACATAATATATTTATATATTAATTTATAATAATAATAACAATATCAAAAAAAGAAATGCATAGAGGGATTCGCAATACTTTAATATAAATCGTCCCAAAATTTGAACCTGTCTAGATTTTTAATTTAGAAATTAGACGTATATTTGTAAAATTTCATTCCTTGTTGCTAGCGAACGCTCTTAATACGTATTCTTACGTTTACGAACACAAGAATGGGGTCTTTTCACTAGTCTAAACTATGCTAAATTAACGAATGAGGGTTATTCCTTGTAGTTCTCGTTGGTGTTCCTTCTAATTCGTTTGCTTTTAATGTGTTCCGTTCCGGAAATATCTATACTTTAAACTTCCGATAATTTTAAA
>JARJDQ010018262.1:0-15085 GCA_030264215.1 Geostiba sp. GC000077 | reverse complement strand
TCTCTCTTTCTAGGAGATTAGGGATGATTGCAGGTGTCGCCCTGATCAACATGGCGGCAAATTTGAATGAATTTTATTGCATATGCCAGCATTTGAATTGAAACTCATTTATGTTTTTATTTTCCAATGTTTGAGTACGTGCATCTCCACGAACAGGCGTTGAAACGCCTTTACATAATTTTTGCAATACATTTCAGCAGATAACAGTATTGCAGTATATGCATATTTAATGATTCTATTGAATTGTAACAGATGTATAAGAAAATCGTGCTTGAAGACGAAGTGGAGCTGTCGTCGTGACACCGACGTCAATCTGTAGCCAAGGTAACAGACAGCAATGAGAACAAGGATCATTTTATCGCAGTCTAACTAACGCCTTAAATGGAAGTGGGACAAACTCAGAGGGCGCCCCATATTTTTTCCTATTATGTTGGGCATCTGTTACTGTCATCATCTCTGTGCGTAACTATGGAAGTTATAATAATAAATGTTAAATCGACCGGCAACAGCGCATTATCACGATAAATTGACTTTCGTTTAAAAGAAAGGTTACCAACTACGAAACAACTTTCCATGTCCAACCACCTCCTTTTCCCAAGCTGAGTAGATTATGCATCAAGTATCGCATTAATTACCTAGGCCAAAATTATCGGCCACCAAACCACCAAAAACACGTTTTCTTGTGTTGTGCATTGCAGTTCGTGAATATTGCATTTAACAGTAGGCGAATTAAATCACGCACAACAGCATTGCGACAAATCTGGAGTGAAGCCAATCGTTTAATGCGTTTAATTATGAGCATGCACACACACCAAATGTGGATATTTATGCAATGCGGGACGCGATGTCATTTAAGGGTCGCCAATATTTTGGTATTCGGCGCATTATTTATTTATTTATACGTCAGCCGAGTACATATTTGCACGCTGGTTTGCTGTATATATACAGCCATATACAGCCATAGTTTAATCGAAAATATCACTTGTCAAAAATATCAGCCATTTCGCGCTCGGGGTCGTCAGCAGCGCAATTAAAGCGTGCTAATCGTGATTTTATTGCGAATTTATTGCACGGTTCTGCTTGCCAAGTGGATTATCGATTTCTTCAATATTCATAAATCGGCTGACGAATATTCGTCATGGGACAGCCGCCACAATGAATAGGCAATGTGCACTTTGACGAAAATTAAATTTGTACGATTTGCACACTAATTTTGACATTTAGCAAATTAATAACTCACCATTAAAACTTAAATTTCCATCTGGTATAAATGCAAAGCAATTTCCGTTGATTTGCATTCCCAAAACATTTCCAACATGAGTTTACCTGCTATTGAAATGCTTTGTATTTTTTTTCAGCAGGTTATGATTTCTCTTTTAATGTCATGATTTTGCACGGAGTTGGTATTTTTTGATTTCAATTTTCGTTAAAAAAAACATTGTGTGTTCTTCTGACACTTTTTGCGTTGGTTTGTGCAGGATTTCGATCGGAATATTGGATGTATTGAGTGTGTGTGCAGCGCGAGGCTTTTGTCATCAGGATGGGGGTGTGGGGGGTTTGGAAATATATCAATTTTTGCGCTCGCGCCGCGCGGTTATTTTAGAACTGGCTCGAGCAAATAACCGAACAAATATGCATTTTAATGACAATTTATCAACCAGTGCGCGGCTGGTGCAACCCCAACCATTCATTCGCACACTAATCGAATCTGCGCGGCGAGGCTCAATATTTGGATTGGAATGCGGGAAAAAGCCAGTCGATACTTACGTTCCCATGAGCAGCCGTATAATTCCACCCGCATGCAGACAGTACGCGGATGTTCGCTGTAGGGGATGAATCGGACCTTGCTCGCGATGAAGGGCAGCTCCAGCCGCTGCTTGACCACCAGGTACGTGTTGCTGTTCCCGGTTAAAACCTGCAACAAACGCAGAAAGTTGTAAAATCATCACAGGCACCCATTTTAATCAGATTATCCCGGCGCCTCCACCACGGCGACTTAGAGAGGGAATATGAAGGATAATGCTAATAGGTCGTTATACTCAAATCATCTGAGGATGTTAAGATCCCGGATCGCTTACGCCTGAACGCGTTTGTGTTTTGGTAGGGCGGCAAATTCTATAATTTAATAACTCCGCCCCGACCCGGCCCGCAAGAGATGAAAATGAACATGAGGTGTCTGATGTGACAACAAACCCACCAAAAGAGGGTCTTGTATAGTCGACTAGTCTTCCATGCTGGTCTGACTTTCCCTCTCACATCTTACATCTCACATGACAGGTCCGTCTTTTCCCACCCCCCGACGCTGTAAGTTTTAATTAAATTATGACTGCATGGAGGAGAAATCCAGCTCTGTTCTTGGGACAATTATAATTATCACGGCGAGTTGGAAAATCCTTGAGCCTCTACCAATAATAGCCGACTCGGGGGCTCGCGCGCTCGCGACTAAGAGGCCGAAACTAGCGCAAAGGAGCAGTCTCCGGAGACCGCCCGCCGTCCCGTCCTGGGTGGTTATAATAGACTAACTTCCATTCCGCCCGGCTGCGTCCTTTGCGTGCAGCGCGCCTCAAAAGCTCGCGCAGCTCGCGCGCAAAGAACAATTAGGATCTTGCTTTATTACCCCCATTGTTTAGATTATTAAAATTGAGGAGACGCTGCCTGCCAGTAGTGTTGGCAGTGGTGACAGTGGTATGTAGTTCTGGGAGGTCCTGGGTCTTGGGAATCGAACATCCTTGCGTGTCGCCATCATCATTAGGCGGCGCCAGCGCAGAACGATGGTAATTAATGTAAAGCGCGAAAAGTGCGCGTGATTAATGTGTTATCCCTCCACACATGCGGGGGTGGAGTGGGCGCCAAACAAACATCTGTAGACTGTCGACTCTAGACTCCAAAATGCACAACTTATACGGGTTGTTCCGGGTTGTTCCGCAATGAGCACAACAATAAAGGCATCTCGAGCAAAGTGCATTCATCTTCACAATGTTTTGAAAACCCTTTCACACGACACTTCAAACTCCCCTCAATGGATGAGATGAAGGGTCTTCTGCAACCTAAGGTTTGGGGGACACTCTGTATGCGGGTGTTTGGAATCGTAGAAAACTGAAACGACATTAATCATAAAGGATGTATTTGTCAGTCTTAGTCCTCCAGACCTGCAAAGCCTCCATTTTGAAGCGATGTTAGGTTTGAAGACTAGGTGAAGGTACAAAATGTTTTCGCAGCGCTCTGTGCGGCTGAAACAACGCGCAGGACGAATTGTCGCTTTGATGAATCGTCATATTTTCTTCATGGGTTGCGCGCCTACGCCTATATCTTGTCAAGGACCAACAAGTATGCCCGGGATTAACTAGGTAACGACCTGTCTGTTCCATATCCCACGTATAACCTCAATCCCCCAAATTCTTCAAACAAAATCAAGATGTTAGCAGAAACAAAAAAAGATACATTACATTTAGAGCAACCTCCTTTGTGAGTATTCTGTTGATGCCTTTTCATTCTTTGCGCCACTGTATACCTATTTTATGTATGTATGAAAAGGTGCAAAGTCAAAACTATAAAACGTATTTGTCGGTTGTTGGTGAGTCGGCGCGCAACTTTTGTTATTACTGTTATTGCGTAGTTTCGGGGGCTGGATGGTGGAGGCGCCTGAGCTCCGTGTGCGGTTATCCCGGGCCGCGCGCTCGTACCTTGCCTGGGTGCGCGCTGTTTTCATCATACCCACGTACCTTTTGGGCGGCGGCGGCGGCGGCCGCCACGCATTCCCCGAGGGAAATTTGCAGCCTGATACTGCGGATAATGGCGATCCATATACACATCGCGCCGCGCACAATGTGCATGTGTGTTTCGTTTATTTCGCACTCGGCGTCGTCCCGCCGCGGGAGCGAATGGTCGATTTTACGCTCGTATACCAGTATTAACAATACAAGAGCTGTAAATACTCGCCGCGGTGTTGGTATGGTGCACCAAGCGCCAGGTCAAGCGCAGTTTTACAAATTCAACAAATTCAATCAAACGTGCCCAGCATTGAACATGAAAACGCATAACAACAAAACGAGGTGTAGAAATTGAGAGGTGGTACATTTCTGAAATACATGATGACATCAAACTGGTGGCGCCATTCTCTGATTAATTCTGTTGAAAGTCTTTAAACATTTTTCCCTATGTCCCATTGTTGGTTTAAAAAGTGAAGAAATTGAATTCATATACTGCGTTTATGCTTCCTTCAATTTGAATTATGTAAAAAAAAACGATTTAGGTTGCTTTAAAGATGCTTACTCATTGAAGCGGCGTCGCTAGGCGCGTACTTTTGCGTTTCAAACGCTGCGCAAGGCCTCTCGAATTTACATGCATACAAACTATCAAAGCGCAAAAATGCGCGCCGCGCGGCGCCGCGCGCCGCCTCAATGTGCGAGCACCTTTAAAATATCATAAATCGGTTTGACATAATTCGAATTAATAAAAGCATAAACGTAGTAATAGTTCAATAAAATTGTATTTGAAATACTTTGAAAATCTTGCTGAGATTTTTAGAACCTGAAAATTTGGCTATGTTCAATTAATAACCAAACTACCACTGTAAATATGAATGATGCATGTATGCCTGATAGAACTTGCTGATGCCTCCTAGTGTTGAAAACCTCAACTATATTTAATTCCTGCCGTTCATGGCACGTTTGAGCAATCGCTGGCGCCACCTAGTTTGGAGATATGGAACTAATGGAACTAGTTACTAGTTATCGCCCTTGGCCTTTAAAAGTCTACTTATCGACCGCAAAATTAGGCGAAACTCACAGATTCAAAATAGTTTGGTCGGTTTAGTCATTTCATTTAGTAAGAACTTATAACATATCAATCAAATAATTATGACATATATAATTTAATTGTAATTATGACAATGCGTACCTACGCAAAGATAAAAATGTATTATCACTGCTGAGGCTACTGTGGAATAATCAATCTAAAAGTTTAATGGAACAAAAAGTAATTGCGACGATTCATTAAATCCCGATTAAACAGTCAATGACAGGACAAAATTATCTCAAATATAAATGCGTCCCGCTGAGTTCAGAGCGATATCAGTGTACCAACATCCAGCACCAGCACCAATATAACAATGGGTTTCTTGAAAGCAGTACTCATTTGTCAGGTCGTCCTCGTCATTGGCATGGCGGGGCCCTCCGATGGATTGTGTAAGATATTTTAAAATAGAACAGGGCTCAATTTGACTACACTTTTAATGATATCGTTTTATATTTTCTTCGCAAGTTCTCTTCACAAGAAGCATCCTTCATCCATTCACTGGGCCAATCGCGAAATTTGTGAAATTCTTCTTATCGATACCGTTGAAGTTCATTCGTTTCCTATTCCGCGTGGCAGTCATGCTAATCAGCGGCTTTGCTAAGGGCGGCCAGGCACTACTAAGGACGCGTCGCGCTCTTGTCGACATGCCCACCGTGGCTGTGGAAGACAAGAACATGGGCGCCGTCGACAAGGTGAACCTGTTAGGACCTGGAGGACTGCTCAACTCCGCCGTCAAATATGCATCGTAGGATAACCTCGTTCCACCGCACCGTCCGAAACCACTACCAACCACCAGCACAAGTCGACTAATAGCAACTCATTTAAGATATAGCAACTGATTTGTGATCAGATTTGTCTTGGCACAAGGCAAATGCTGATATTAAATAAACCTGTACTGCAGTTTGACTCTATGATTCTTTGTGAATTAATGATTTATTCATTAAATGTTCGCAAAAAAGATTTTAAAGTTTTCTTCAAAATTCTAGATATTTTGGAGCATCAGAGAACTTGGATTCTGATGATGATCTGATGATGATGATCAGCAACGTGATTTTTTTTTTACTTAGCGCCCAATAACTCAAAAATGAAAACAACCACAATTATAAAATTATCATTGGAAAGAGCGCTAAAGTTCATTTAATTTTATATATGTTACGGGAAATGTAGAGAGTCGGTGAATGTACACATTTACCGGTGAATGTTCACAGTGCATGTAAGATGAAACAACAATCAAATACATACCGATCATTGGCAAGAGAAAAAAAAAATTTTTTGAAAAAATAATTTTCAGTTTTCAATGAGCTATACTCTATAACTTACATAATTGTGAAATAAAATGTTTGGTAAGTTGATAAATTTCATGCCCTTTCCAGCAATGCTATTGCTTGTTCAAAATGTTGACAAATTCATTAGGTAATCAACAAATGTATCACCAAAAACACGTCAGTAAAAAGAAAATGTTCGTGGAGGCGCCGGGAGACGAATCCCATTTGAAACTATATGCAAGAAAAAAAACAACAAGCTCAGATTTTTCTAGACTTTTATTATGTCAAAAAGATACCATTAACGAATTAGTTCGACCTAAAAACCTAATTTTCCTTTACTAAATCCTCAAAATGGCGGATTATTATCATGTGTGCTAAATTTCAGTTTCAAATTCGAACTGAATTCTAGTCAAATCGTGTGAACGAAGACACACATTTTAGACTCACAAAAAAGGTGGCGGAATTTTTAAATTTGAAAAAAAAGCGCTATTTCGATGTTATCCTTTATATTACAAAGAAAACTCTTACCTTTTCTCCTCGGGCATCCTTGTACACCACCCATTGGTTCAGCGCACTACGCCAGTACTCCACAAGAAACGCCTCGGCGTACTCCTGGCCTTGACCATTGCCAAACCGCCCTTGTGTCTCTGTCCACGTCACCAAGTGGTTGCGCTGCAGGTCCACCTCCAGATATTCCCGAATCTCGCTGCTGATCTGCGCTTTTGGACACCAGGCACCGCCGTTCTTTTCTTGACGAATTCTGCAAAATAAAAAAATGAAAATGATTTTGTAGTCTACGAGGAATAAGAATTAAACAACGAGTAAGTTTAGATGAAGGGATATATCGCACTTTGATGAGGTGGTGGGTGTCGAGCGAGAGGTTTTGGCGCAGTGGGTGCTGTCGAGTGATGCATCGGCACAATTACACCGAAGCGGGGGGCGCGTCCGCCCGCTTAATGACACGGAACGCGTCGATATTGTACCTATTATTGCTTTGCTGCCGCTGCATGCGCCACCACCGCCACCCTCCCTGCTACTACCACCTACACTGTCGGCTTGCAGTGAGCGCTGATTGTATATACGTATTTAATGTCGATTACATTGGGGAGTATGGCGTGGTGGGAGGGGGGGGGGCGCTTTGATTGAATCGCCATTACTCACACCCTCGGCGATTCAACTCTCTTTCGATATTCCGAAAAAAGTGATTTTAACAACGCAACAAAAACGCCATCCACCAATATTACCTCTACTCAGCTCCAAACCAACACAAAACATATGAAACACAAAACATAATCCATTACTTTGTACCAATGCGTATCATGTTAAAATTTATTCACTTTTACTATTTATAGTATTTGGTAGTGTGCATAATGTATTGTAATGTTTTGTAGGGGTGGGGATACATCGAAAGGTAATCAATTTCCATTTAATCAAAGATACAGTTTCTGTCGGGAGCGCGTTAACTGAACATTGATTGATCTAATGAGCTTTCTCCATCTCATGATTTCGCACAGTGGACGCGTCCGAGCTAAATGCCTATTCGATTACATTCTCTCCCCTCCTCCACTACTACAAGTACTGAGGCACTGAGCTACAAATGACATATCTCCTCTTCACTTCAGCTCACAACGGCAGATAACGCCATCTATTGATTAAAACCGCACTTTATGATTATTCACGTATCGTAAAATCATAAAAATGAAAAAATCCAATAAAACGGTACCAGATAGAGCCCTCAAACTTGGAGAGGTGGAAAACCCAAAAAGAAGAGTAACTGAGTAATTTAATTACGTAGAGAATTTTATGACGCACGTCGTATAAGTAGCGTACAATTCGGTGGTTGATAAAATTTCATGATTATATCAATTTGTTAATAACCGCGGAAATGGTGAAGGCGCATTGTGAAAATTACTTCCCAGTTCTGCCGCGTGATAATACTCTTCATGCTTCCTGCGCCGAGGACTGTAAGTGGAACACACACGAAAGGACAAATTACGGTAGGTCCACGCGCGCCTTGCTTCTTGGTCGTTTTCGAGCCTTTCACCTTTCATATCAATCATAATTTGCGGTGTGGGACGGTTCGTTCGAAAGGGTGCAGAGAACCACACCTTTGACAATAACACTAAAGACAGCACACGCGCGCGTCGTCGCACTTTCTAATCATCCAATAAGCACCTAATAATCATTAGCCGCACGTGACGCAAAGCCGCACACAGAAAACTCGTTAAAAGTAAAAATAAACACAAATCCATTAACACATTAAACATATTATCGTGTGACAGCGGCGGATGGCTATACATGTCGCAAGCGAAACCAAAACCATGCTCAGGCGCCTGAGACAACGCCTAAATCTCGGCCACCGCGCCGCGTCGCAACTAATTTAACTTTCAACGAAAATGGTTATTAATACGGCGGACGTGGCTGGATAAGTTTCATGTGTGCTGTGGTTTCATGATTCAATCCTTCGGCGATAGTTTCTGCGATGCGGTGCGGTGGCTTATCGAGGTCACATATACGAGTATTAATTGCACGATTGCCGCGTCGATATTTTGATGAGTTTTTAATTGGCTGCGCAATGGACATGACAGTTCCGGCCATCTGCGGAAATGTTTGAAGGCAGCGCTGCACAAAGCGCGGCGAGAAAATGCACTCTGCGCTCGGTAATGGCTGGGATGCTGTTAGTGCTATTGTCGTAGCACGATGGTGGAGGAGCTGGGCTGAAAGCGCGCCCGTCGTCGGCTGCAGGCGCTCGCTGCGCATTTTCCTTCGCCATGCGCGCGGATTATAAATTTCCCAATATGTACCGCCGGGGCTGTGCAGCTTCAGCCGTATTTATGCCCTCCAGCAACTTAAATGCGGCGCGGCGCGTTGAACACGTTTAATTAAAAACAGTGCATTACAATCAAGTTTATGTCTTATTAATTAACTGCATGCGACAGGACCGAGATGTCTAGGACCTGTGTAGAGTTGACAAATGCAGAAAACTCCAACTATTAGAATTCTAAAATAATATTTCTCTTCTTTGTTTATTTGTGTTTAGCAATCGCAATATTTAAAAAGTTAAGATATATTTAAATTTTTGAAGTATATCTACGAGCAATTGCTAACATCCTTGTATATTAGTCCCTAAGATTTGTATTTTTTTAAATAAAATTATAGTACAGAAGAAATAAGATTTTAGGTGACACAAATTCCCCTAAAAAAACGGGGTTTGAATTTTGTAGTTGGTTGATGGTACTTTCTGGGCATACTAAAAATCTGAGCATGCAAAATACGTCATTTTTTCTTGAACAAAGTTTCAAAAGGAAAAATACATTTATCTCCCGGCGCCTCCACAAATATTTTCATTCTACGTACATGTTTTTGTTGATTAAAGATTGAATTTGTTAACATTTTGAAAATTCAATAGCATCGCTGTAAAGGACATGCAATTTGCGAACTTACCACGATGAAAAATTATTTCACAATTTGGTAAGTTTCTGAGTTATTGCTCATTGAAAATTACCAATTATTTTTTCAAAATTAATTTTGTTTCTCTTGCCAAAGAGCGCTATGTATTTGATTGTTGTGACATTGTACATGAACTGTGATATACATCAAATTAAAGAAAATTTAACGCTCCTTCCAATGATGCTACTTTCTTAATTGTGGTAGTGCTCAATTTTGATTTATTGTGCGTTTAGTAAAAGAAATCACGTTGTTAATAAAAATCACCTAAAAGAAGCGATAACTTGAAAACTAAGGTCAAACCCATACTGTTCATTATTTTAGACCCAAAATTCGATGTAGAATGAACTCCTTTTCTGTATGCAGTTTTAAATGAACCAAATAAATCCGTGCTAAATGAAATTCACTTTACATGCTTAGATATATCTAGATTTTTAGTATGTAAAAAAGATACCATCAACAAACTAAAAAATGCAATCCCCATCTCTGTGGGAATAAGTACCGCCAAACACCAATTTCTGGATTTTCTGGATTTATTCTTCGTACAAAAATATTTTGGTTATGTTTATTTTTTTTACAGACTTATTAATGTTCGAAAGTAACTGTCTTGTTTGCTATCAATATATGAAAGAAGTTTCCACTTAAAAGAAAATTGTTTAGATGATGGAATTGGAAGTAATTTCTCGTCGATATTCAGGTTGCGCTGGGCCAGTAATTATTATCGGCGGCGAAATGACCACCTCCGCGCCGGGCGCATCCACTATATCGTCATTTCGCGTATTTCACCACATCGTGCATTTCGCGCCGCGTACATTCCGTATTTATATGAATTGGAAATGGAAATCGAAATGGAAATGCAATCAACTTGAGTGCAAACACTGATGTGCCAGCTCCGTGCCGAGCTTGACCGAAATTTAAACTGAAATATGTTAACAACACCAGCGATATTACCAAACCCCACGCATAAATCTATGCATCCATAATCTTGATTTAGAATCATCTCCAATCACTTCTTCGTCCGAAGCGAGGTGATAAAATTCTGCGCAAGTTGCTAAAATTTTAACTATAACCATTTGGTATATGAATCGACTAAAATTATAATTACCCAAAAACGTTTATCGCACACAAATGCATGCAGATGCGCCGAGGGGATGGCAATATTTTAGCAATTCGGTATTCAACATTTCCGATGATATCTTCCGCGCGCCGCGCATATAATTAACAATTTATTAATAATCGACGCGCGGTAACATGTATGACACATGTGCCTAGCCGCCGATCAATAACCTCCTATTCCGCGATTAATTATTCCGATTAATTATTTAATTATACGAGACCCCCACGTGCCATTTTAGATTTCGCTGTCTGCTGTGATGCCTCGAATTAACATGACGTGTGCATTGTCTTTGTAATTGATGCAGAATTAATGAGTCGTGGCAAAAGCTCAACATGACACACTTTTTAAATATTTACCAGGCGCCTCCACCAAAATATCAGTGGTACAAAACAAGCTCCTTATACAGTGTGTCCCATTAATCGAGTAATTCCTCTCGAGGTTTTATAGATGGCCTTGAAAGTAATACATTAAACGAAAAAAAGCTCGTAAATTGTTCTTCATGGCCAAGATACTGTGCGATAAAATTTCTTTGTCAACTTCGTTTCTAATATTCTTTTATTTTAACATTCTTTTAGAGCCATCTATAAAACCTCCAGAGGAATTACGCGATTTATGGGACTCACTGTATATTAAAATTACATTTTACGCCCTTTTATGGATCACCCTGTATAAGGTACATGAAAGAAAAATAGGGAATCTCAACTTTCAGAAATAGGTACAAAAATTGCTGAGATTTCGAGAGTTTCTTTATGCTTTTGAGTGTGTGCTTTTTTGGTGGCTTTCCCCTGTTGCAGAGGTTGTAGTCACTCATAATAAAAGCTCAGGAACACTCTAAATTTGTGCACGACCCGTGCGGGTGCGACTAGAAAAAGCGCATTAATACGCAACGATATATCACATAGGAAATGGAGTGAAAACAGATTTCGTATTACTCCGCGTTGCCTGCTGGCTGGCTGTGATGTATAAAACATAGAGCATGGCCGGAAAAGCTGCGAGTGTAATTTTTCTTCATTTTCTTCATTTTTATTCGCATACGTGCGAACCGCTACCTGTTCGATATACGCCTGCCCGACGCAGCGGGGCCATTTTTTAACGTCGAAGCCGTTCCGCATGCGATGACGGACAGTCGAAAAGTTTCCACGCGCAATTCGAAATTCCGTACAGCAATTCAATATTTTCACGTTTGCCAGCGACGCAAAGTGAATTTATCAAAGCTTCGATGTAACGATGTAGCATTTTTTTGGTTCAGATTGTTCGGAGCTGCGAATACATTACAAAGTTTTGAGAGTTGAACTTAAAGACTAAATTTCTTTTTGGTTGGAGTTCATGTCAGTTTGTGACATCTTCACAGTCTACACAGGCGGCGGGCAGTGAGCGAAACTTTCAGCACTTAATATAATTCCAGGCGGATTATTTCTGCGCAGAAATGAGCCCCGATGCAAACGCGAAAGGGGCGCGCGGCGCGCGAGCGTAATTGAGAAGAAAATTGCACTACATAAACTCGATATAAATTTCCTGTTGCTCATCCTCTTTTGCTCTTCGGCCAGCGAGCATCAGAGCTGCGATTTTAACTTGGTTTAAATTTAAGTTGGTTTATTCGCATCAACAAATCTTACCCAACATAAATACAAAAAAAAAAAAAAAGCTGGAATTTAATTGTGTAAATAAGAGTTTTGATTATTTCCCAGAGTTTAGATTTGAATGCGATATCTGCAGGGCAAATTATCAGCGCACACGCAATGTGCGATGCGTACCAGTAATGACCATGTACTGATAGTTGTGAACACGACGCAACAAATTATCGCATGTGGACACGCGCGTACTGTGATATCACTAATTGTAATGACCATGCTCAACATGCACGTCCATTACATTTGATAAATGGAGCTCTTTTGGTTTGCTTTTATAAAGGTGGCTTTTTCTTTCTCCGGTTTCGGTTGTCTTACGAGGCACAACAAAAAATGATTTTTGCCGAATGTTTTCACGGGCGATATTTGCTCGCCTTCCGTTATCCGAGGCACACCGCAAAAGGCACACACGACGTGAAGGGTCCTTGGGCAAACAGAAAACACCTGAGCGAGCGCGTTTTCGACTAACCTTTCCCGCCTGTCTCAGCGCATTTGACGGAAAGTTTCAACTCTGCAACCACATCTAAAAACTCTCACATCAGCCAACCTACCATCTTGTGTAATCAGAGCGTGCATCAATATTTAGTCTAGTTCTATGTCTATAGTAAAATGTTAAAATAAATAACATTTTTGGGAAAAATGTTGGCGATGGTTTTTTCGGCTTTTCCCACTTTCTGTGTGGTTTTCGCTGAATACAGTGATGCAATTTTAAAACACACACCACATGACATTCAGGACATCGGGATAAAACTATATTTGTTATTTGCGGTTTTTCGGTGGGCTCTGATGACTTTTCCGCCACGCCGCATTTTTTTGGCGTGCTGTTATTGGCGTGACGTGCGCCGTATGAGAATGATAAATTCATAAACCTCAAACAGCGTCGCGTGGTGGAGGCGCCGCAGCACAGCCCGGCAGCTGTAAGCGAGCTTTGTTGACATTTTCGCCGAAGCGCAGCCGAACCGCCACCGCGCTAATCTCGGCTCTCTCGCGCGCGCCACGCCGGAAACCGATGCGACGACTCCCACATGTGATGTGCGTGCGGCGGGGGGTCGTGTACATATTGATCGCGCGCACTCTCGAGACATTTATAATATCACAACATTCAATTTTGCGCGGAGACCCGCAGACGCATCGCGCAAAAAATACACAATCAATATGACGAAAGAGCGAACGAACGCAGGGAATGGAATGCAATGCAAGAATGATACACATGTGACATGCAGCGGGGGGAGAAAATTTATGGTTTCGGAGTAGGAGGGCGATTTACGAAGAGGCGGCCGGAATTTTTGCGTCTCGCGGGCCGCGCGGCGATAATTTACGAGCCGACCCAGATTATTCGAATTTGTTATTTACGAGCCCGCGCGCGTCCACGTCATAACTGCTTAATGAGATTTATTAGCGCAGATTAGTGCGCCGGCCGAAAACAGGCTTCTCTTCTCGGAAGCGGCAGCGGCAGCGCTAACTTCACGCACAAACTGTGGCATCAGCTGTTTCATCTACTTTTGTGCAAAATAGGTAACCGCCGCAGTGCTGCTGACGAGCAACGGCAAACAACAGCTGGCGACGCAGGTAAACCTCGAACCTCCAATAACTTTCGGCGGAAAACAAAAGCTGCATAGCTTGGAGGGATTTGCGACCTCGACGCGATTTTCCTTTGCATTGGAGCCTGCCAATGTTGAGGTTAAATTAGTCACTCATTCCTCGAGTAAATAAATAATGCTCACATGCCTCGCATGAAAAATGCTTGCTTCCTTTGCGTTTTTTGCTTTTGGGCCTTTTTTCCACAAATAGTCCTGGGTGAAGTTGTGTGCGAAATAACACAACCGGGATAAGGCAAAAAGCGCCCAGCCGCCTTTCTCAGTGGAGTGAAGAAATAAAGAGAGCGTTTGTTTTTCGCCCGCGTGTGTGAGAACGCACCTCCAACACTTGTTTCTTGCCCGCCGCTTCGTTTTTGTGCTTGACGCACGCGAGACGAAGAAATAAGAGATAAAACAAAAGGGAAAGGTATCACTCGCGCGATGGGTGCGCGCAAGTGGCAAAGTTTTTTGCGCCCCTCTGCCACAGCGTGCGCCGCCGGCAGCCGCCACACACCGCCGAGGCAAGCGATGGGAAAACTTTCTAACTTGTTCCCACAGTCGGCGCCGTTCCTCGCTGCCTGCCGGCGCAAACGTTCTTGTGCCGCAAGGCGGCGTAGATAATGACGTTTGATTGAAGTTTTGACTGCGTGAAACGAAACAAAACGGTTTGCCACGACTTGCCACACTGTGAAATAGCACCAACATGACTCGCAGGTACACATTGAGTTTGGCAGGGCGATTTTAGGTAGTTTCCTTCATCCGGAAGGAATATAATTGGGTGCAAGTTACGGAGGAACAGTATTTATTTTTTTTGTTAAGAATTTGAAAATTTAGCGCTTAGTTAGATAAATATTAGCTATTATTTGAAAACTTGATGTTGTGTCGAAGATTGAGCGACCAAGCCGTGAATTTAATGTGAAAAATGCGTAGGGGGAAAATGACATTTGCATCAAATTTTTAAAATGTTTTTGTTGGCTTAGTTGCTATTTTTTAGTTTGTTGATAGTATCTTTTTAACATACTTAAAAGTCTAGAAAAATCTGAGCATGCAAAATGCGTTTATTTCTTACACAAAGTCTCAAATCAAGAAACACATTCGTCTCCCGGCGCCTCCACATTTTCATTTTACGGACGTGTTTTTGTGATAAATTTGTTTGAATATGTTAACATTTTGTTCATGCAATAGCATCGATGGAAAGGGCATGAAATTTGCCAACTTATCACGATGAAAATTGTATTTCACAATTATGTAAGT
>JARJDQ010018257.1:0-13407 GCA_030264215.1 Geostiba sp. GC000077 | reverse complement strand
GTCCGGGAAATTAGAAGTGGACGGTTGGTTTTCTGGGGTGATCCAAGCACCGGACAAACAAGTGATAGTAATCCACGGGATCCAGTGATCGAACAAAGCGCCGTTCGTAACAGTATTATTTGTAAAATATATTATTAAATAATTCAAATTAATGTTTCTGTATCAAAGTTTGTAGCAAATTTTGATGTACGGTACATGTTCCCTTTCAAGCTCTAGTAGGCGATGCGTAGTCCATTTCTCCATAGTCTTTAGTCTAAAGGCGGCTCTCCATATGCGGCATTCGTTAAATATCGAATATTTGCCATTTGTCAACTAAGTTGTCGAATAGTTCATCGAATAGCGAGCATCTATGGCCACACATGCGGGATAATTGCCAAGTAGTTCGACGCACGAACGCACGAACTGGTATTCGTTCACTTTGATTCGCGTCAAAAGACCGACACCGAGCGGATATGGCGAACACCGAGCACGAGCACTAGCCGAGCACGAGCAACCTTTTCCACACTACTAGGAATTTTGCAAACTATTGCTCGGTATTCGACGAATGCCGCATATGGGGAGCCGCCTTAAGGTAGTATGCGAGTAGTTTACCATGCAACATAAAAGTCAGCACAATTCACACAAGTTAAGCTCTTTTGTAAAATTATTATTGGATGGTCGGAGAAAAAGTATTGTGTCCAGCTTAGGTGGACACTGCCCACCACGCCACGCTTTGAGCATCGCTCAAATGCACTCGCATGTAAATCGGCACTTTTCACCTTAGTTAGACAATAGTGGGTGCCGACATCTTTGATAGTGATTTCTCAAATGTCCGTGTATCCTATGTTACAGTGGTGTTAAAAATTAAAATATCGATTCTGTGTAAGTAATAAGTGGTCGTAGAAAAACGGACAATAAAAATTACGAAAACAGCTCATTTTGTAAACAAATTTATTTCTTAAAATATGTCTATATATATAATATATATATCGTATATGAATATGTTACAATTTCATCACTTGAAATACATAAAACTACCATGCTTACACATTTATTGGTTGTTCGCCCGTTAACACGTTCAATAAAATTAATCAGTACTAACAAATTAAAGTAAACCTAACCGCCAACTAAAGAGACACTCGATAATTAACTCTAAAATAATTCGAAGACAATTAGTTATGGAAGTAGATGTTCCTTCTCCGAACTGAGCAGATACATGTCATTAAAATGAAATTATTAAGAATAGGTTTAAGGTACATACATCCATACACATTTATAATAAAATCTAAAATCAGTCACTTCATATAAATGCGAATGTAGCGCGAATATGCCACCGGGTAATAACACACAACGTATAGTCAACAAGATAATGATATGGCAGTATTAATTGTGTAAATTTACAACAATAACATTTTTTGATCGTAAAGGTACCATCATGATTAATCTCGGTTGTTGCATAATAATAGCCAGTCAAAAATCTAAAGTATAAACCTAAGAACTGTAAAATAGAGATGCATGTCAATTGTTTAACTAATTGTGATGACGTAGGTGATCAGCACAATACAATACAATAAAACCCTGTACAATTTGGTTAATTTGCATTTGAAACACTTGTGCCTTTTTTCGTTTGTTTCCATAATAAGTAAGTTGCATAACTATAAGAACGACTTACTGTGGTCATACTGAACTGAAACTTCCACAAAAGTGAAACTTAGGACAAAGCTACATAGATACTAAGTAGAATTCCCACACAAATCAGCACAACGAAGCGATGAAATTCACTAATTTGTGCAATTTAACCTTAAATGAATAATAAGTCTTTGGTATTAATAAAAAAAATAAAATGTCGTTGTAACTAATCACTCACTGAGCAGCTCTTAATTGATATTGGTTGACAAACTGTTCCAAGAAAACGTTTAATTGGTTATCAGATTTTCATGCTTATTTTCTTATCAATTATTTATCTAATCTGTGATATTGTAGAAGTATACATATTACCATTGAAGTGTAGTTGGGTGCATCAAGCAAGATTTGTAGGTTGTAGTAGTATGTAGATTATAAGGTTTTCTTGAAACAGAGTGTTTTGTGTGGATGGATTATTCAAATCTTACGGTAATAATCATCATTGAATCCATTGTGTTATGAATAAGGCTATGCATGTCTTAAAATATTTTTATACAAATCACGCGTGATGCGCGCGTGCTATCTTAATATGATAGATGAAATGTAGTCCTGGACTCCTGGTGATTTGTCAGTGCAAAATGATTAAAATATACTTAGCGTTTGTCACACCGGATTCGCCGTGTAGTCGTCCGAGCCCTCCAAGTTGTCCCAATTGAAGCCGGTTGCCCCGGTCCGATTGGGCACCTCGCCCAGGTGCTTGAACGTCTCCTCGAAGTTGGGATCTCGCGCCTTCAGCTTGTTGAAGCGCTCGAACAGCACCTTCTTGGCGAACTTATACAGCTCGATGTCGAGTTCGTTGAGATGCGCCACCTTCGCCGCCTGCTCCGGTATCAGCGTGGGCATCGTGTGACTAGAGACAGTCGCGTTGTTCTGCTCAAAGGGCACTGCGAATCGCAGATTAAACGTCTGCTCGAAGATGTACTGCGATATCCGCTGATGCTCGGTGAGGCCGAAGAACGCCATCGATTGCAGATTACGCTTGGCGCTGGCCAGCATCACCTTGCTGCGATCGGAGGGCGGCATGTACGTGCTGTCGTAGCAGCCGACGAGCTCCAGGTCGGCGAGCATGCGCGTCTGCCGATTGATCGCCAGATTGGAATCGCACGCCATGAACTCGTCCAGCTGAACGTTCTCCCACGTCTCGCTCGCATAGCACGCTGGGAGCTCCTCATCGGTAGCTGGACGATTGCTGCAGAAGTGGCGGCTGCCCTTCCAGGTGGCACCGCGCTGCACGTGCCGGAATTCGGACAAGTACCGTGCGACGGGCTCACGCAACAGCGTTACATAGAAGTAGCGCCGCTTAGCGACATGCCCTTCCATTTCATCAAGCTTCTCATCCACACAGTTGGTCAGTTCAGTCCAATCTGCATGGAGGCCACATTTCCAACCAGTTGTGTATCTACTAAAGAGCCAACTCTGATTTGAAGTGGGCCTGAAGCAGTAGCACCTCTTTCTCGATATTGGGCATGAGCAAGGCCTCTGCAAATCCAAATCATGCACCAAGTGTTTGCCAAATGATGTTCCACCTATTAGCAAAGATTGAAAACAACATAAATATGCTGTAACTTAGGATCACAAGATTTAGGGGCAATTGCACGCCTCCTAATTAAATGTAGATACTTCAAAATTATACTTTTACTAAACATAGATCAAAGTTTCAGTTGCATTGCACCGTGCGTCTCACGCGTCACGCCTCATACCTAGCAAAACTACGCATAAATATTTTCTGAACTAGTAACATCGTATAACCTAGTGACTATCGTCATTAAAGTTGATGAAATGTCAAATATTTTATTGAAATTGATTCAAATCAAATTCTATATTGGAGGTTGAAAGCTTTGAAGTGTCTTGAAATGGTGGATTTTTCAGTCATCTTTGTTGGTTTGGGTCGCATGCGCTTGCACGGTAAGAACGTTTTCAACGCCAAATTGATATCCAGTAATCCAGTAATGTTATTATCTTTACATTATGTACTACAATTCAATATTAACTTTGCAGACCTTCTAAAATGTGGAGCCCTACTCCATATTTGATTCTTCCAATTATATTGTTCAATGTTAAATATTGTTAAATCTGATTAAAATCAATCCATATATTTGATCTTTTCCAAAGACCTTGAACAATTTAATATTAAATCCAGTACCCACATTTGTCCCAGAACCATGTAACAAAATAGAAAGAACTTTCCTTTGTATTTCCATGCTTATCTATGAATTTGTTGAAACTGGTAACCTTAAAATTCTGGGGGTTTGCTCGGGGGTTTGGATTTGTCAGTTTTGTTCAATCCAATACCTTAATTGGCAGATCTCTACTGATTAAGTTAATTATCAGATTAGGGGATAATTTAGGTTCCACTAACACTATGCCTAGGCCATGCAATGACATTTAAGCTAAGTATACGATTTAATCTTAAGTTAATTTTAAACAGGAGACGTGCAATTGCCCCTTAATCCTTACCTGTCTTTTGCATATGCAGAAAAACCATAACATCATGTGAATTCATATCAAATGCAAACTCATCATTGAGCATGTCATCATAACTTAGACCAGCTTTGTTGTTGGAGGAACCTACTGGCTTGCCCATACCATCATTCATTATTGTCACCTGCAGAGGCTCTCGACTGCTTAATGCACACACCTAAAACAAAGATATGTAATGAAGACTCCTTGTCCATGATTTGACTTAAGCACTAGATACCTTGTCTGGACAGAAATATCCAAACCCGACAATGCCGAAGAGTGCCATCACCCCGCAAATGAGCAAAACCGATTTTAACCTAGACCTTGATTCCATTTGCTTGATTTCGTAGACTCCGTTCGGGAGCAACAACGCAATATCGCTGTCAATCACTTGTACGGAGACGCTCTTGAAATTCTTCATTATTTGTTCATGCCATTCGGAATGAAAATCGGAAAGATTTTGTTAGACAACTTTTATAAATTCATACACTACAACTAAAAATAAATACTAAGCGCAATCTAAATCTAAAGAACCACGCCATTTGCTTTTTCTTAAGCCTGAAGAAAGCACAATAGATGGTGCTGGCTGTGCACTTTCCACTATTTTCAAAAATATCAACTAATTAGTAACTTTGCTGGTTTAACAAACCCAAATTTAGATTTATACGTATTGGCAAGTATTATTTAATATTCTATGTAGGTTACACATTAGGTATGGCTATCGTTAGTAAAATATCGAATTCCAATCGGGTTCAATGATATAATCGCGATTTTCCGGCTTAGTAACTGGTGGCTTAATGGTCCATGCTGGTTGCTCGAAAGGCATTCCTAAAAATAACGTTGAAAGGATGTAAGGATAGCACAAATAATTATCAGTAAACTTCAACCTGAACCCGATGGAAATATACCGATTTCGTTGAGCCAATAGAATATCTGCGCAAAGATTCGCACCACCATCGTGTACTCTCTGGTAAAGGATAAGTTATGCTTTTGCGGCCAAACGAAAATTAAGCCTTTTGGCGGTGTGTGCTTGATGACATCGAATTTGTGCGTGCGTTTGATGTGTTTGAAAGCAAATTTGGAAAACGCACTGGGGCGCGAGTAGTTGTTACTGTGCCGCGCTAATCCATTTGTGAAATATCTGCTGCGTACTGGAACCATTTTATGCAGATTATCCAAATTTTCATTGCTCAGTGCGTAACAGTTGGCGATGTCATGTCTGGTGAAGGAGGAACTGTCTATGCTTATGCTTGCCTTCGACATTGCGATGTGCTGATAGCTTGGTCATTAATTATAAATATGCTGTGCGCTGTGCCAATCTTTTGTGAGTTCTCAAAAAGTGAGAACTGCTTGATATTTCCAGTCTAATGATAGGACCATCGTTTTTACTTCAATCAACACTCAATCTCGTGCTTTACGTGCCAACGATTTGATTTGTTGATTGAGAGGATTGATTGATGATATGGACATAAAATAACTGGAAATGTGCCACCAATTTCTGCATTAAAAGATTGCAGAAATGCGAAGAAAAAAGTTACTCTACTCGTATGCCATTTTGATTCTTAAACTAACTGTCATTCAGGTGACTTTTGCTTTGCTTTTGCTAGACAGATGAAATGTATTCGTTTGTTAATTTTAATTTACATTAATCGATGATTATTGTACGTCCATGTAAGAAAAAAAGTTGATGATTTAAATTTCCTGCGGTCGGATCGGTTGATTTCGTGCCTGATCGAGCTGAATGCCGATTTAAGGTTACGTCTGTTATGCAATCACAACATTGGAGACCGCAAGTCCGCAATGCCAGTTTGAGAGTTCGAGTGTTCGAGACTGCTCCAGACTGCTCCACATGACCCCTGCGGCAGGGAGCGAGCATGAATTAATAAAATTATATTTTAAAAAGTAGTCGCGCATCTGTTATGATACGTCGTGCGAGCAGCGTCGGTAAACTCGTTTTGCAGCGATTCGGAACGCCGACGAGCGCGCTCAGGACGAAACAATCGAAAGCTAGCATTCACATATCGTGTAAGTTTGCGTTAATGATTTTGCTTAGTCCGTAGTCCTGCATATTAAGCGCACTTGCGCTACCCACACTAGCACTAACTTTATTGTTGCCTTATAAGAAGCTGCTGCCGTTGCTTTGACATTGAAACCGAAAACTAAATTTTTACTTTTGACCCAAATTTCCCCTCGACGCTACACACTGCAGGCTGCAGCAGCGAAGCGAACCATAAGTACATATTCGCGCGTTCGTCGGCGCAGTGTCATTGCTATATTGCTACTGCTATTGCTACTCCTGCTACTGCTACAATATTTTATCATAACCGCGATAACTACAATAAAAGCGAAGTTCTAAGCAGTTTTATTTTAATCCACTTAGCAATTAGCAACATGGCTGATAGGGAAGAGTTGAGAAAACGTTTAACGCCTCTGCAGTACCAGGTGACACAGGAGAAGGGCACAGAACGTCCTTTTACAGGTTAGTAATTTAAAATTTTGCATAAAAAGATCCGATATTCGTTGTAAACTTGTAAAATATGTATACCAATATGAAAACTTCTTTGTTGAATTTTTATCTCAAGGCTGCTATAACAAAACGTATGACCAGGGAACTTACGTCTGCATTTGTTGTGAGCAACCCCTGTTCAACTCCGATACAAAATACGACAGCGGGTGCGGGTGGCCGGCGTTCAACGAAGTCCTAGCCGAGGGGCGCGTGAACTTATCACCGGACACCAGCGGTGGTAAGTAATTTACCCGCTTTTTTTTCACTTGACTTTTCAAATTGCCACTTTGTTTAGCAAGCTTGCACTGCGTAGATTTGTTTGTAAACTTGTAAACAATGTAAACTAAAATAATTAGCTGAGTGACTACTAGAAATGTTATAACAATTTTTCAACGAGTTTGTTCGCTTGCTGTGCCTATATGAATCAAGCAGAATTGAATTATTGCCACTTCAGTTGTCTGAAACATTCCCATGCGGTTACGGTCTTGGTATTATCTGCGATGTTATCACTTAACGCTAACCGTGCTGCTATCGAACGGGTCATATGGCAACGTGTTCATCAAAATATTCGTATTTTTATAATCGCTTGTCCGCATTACCGCATTCAAAATTCTATAAATTTGCCACCTTGCTATCTTGGATTTTTTAAAATCAAAATAACCCACTGCGAGTACAAAATGGCCGCCGCATGTTGTGGAGGTGTGGAGTGTAGATAGGAATGCAATTATTCAATTTGATCGGTATGCGTATGCGTAATCAAACAATTCAATACTGCTTGCGTTCTATCTTTATGAAGCACCTCATAAAATGACACGGTACACTGCATAACATCAATACCATCGTGATCGTGTCATTCGAGGTTTCGACCCGTTCTGATTAGTTATGTATAGTATGTGTTTTGTGTGCCAGTGTAATCTCCTATTATGAATTATTTCCTGCTACTGAATCACCTCGACTTCCCATACATATTATGTTTTAGGCTCATTTTCCTTTCTTGTCTATAACATAGGTACATTTAATCTCATTGATTTAAAAACTGTTTAGTGTTCTAACTTCTAACAACTTTTCTCATTTTAGCGATTATGTTGCAAACGAAATAAAATTGCGCCAAATTTACTAAGGACTTAATAAATGAAAAGTAAGGTTTACTGTGTTTACAGTCTACAGATGATAGGTGAAATTTGAACGTACCTGATTCGTGGTTTACTGCACGGTTTGAGTGTCTGGATCTCATTCCCAAGGAAAAATGCTGTAAATATTGCTTCGAGGGCAATTGGATCTATTTTCGGCCTGACGTGCGGTGTGATAAACAATTTCGCGTATGTTGTGGATGTCGCAACCGCTGCCGGTGGAAGTGCACTAAGCAAAGATCGCGCAACGTGCGCATCATGATGGTTTTGTCCTATTGTCTCGTCACAGTCGCTACTTATTACAGTTTATTCTTGTAGAGCTAGAGATGTAGGATGTAGCGGTCACGTACGTGTTGCTCTAAAACGGTCCGGTTATTAGTCGCGTTAGCAATGCCAATCCCCGAGACGCGCACTTCTTTCCTCTTTTCGCAGCCCAGCATTTTGATACATGTTCGATGATCACTTGGTGTTGAGATTGCTCGAGATCGTTTAAGTCGGGCAAAGCGTTCACGCTTGATGCACAGTGCGCAACCAGATGAAAAATAGCGTTCATGCCGTTGGTGTTAATGTACCTGCAAATTATGAACTTCCTATAGGCCTCCAAGGGGACTAGGCGGGACTAGGCGTCTTATTTAAGTAAAATATAATGATGATGTAAGTTAAAACACTAAAATTGTAACATTGTAACTGTTTCATGAACATGCTAAATTAAGCGCTCGACAATCGTTTGCAACGTAATCGTTGGAATGTCAATAATTGGCTGCATCGTGGATTTTCTTTCGTAGAACGTGTGTTTTCAAATGTAGGGTGAAATTTTGTTTTTGGGGCTAATAATGTACTGTTTTTCTCTCCTCCTTGTCATCGACGCTCCCTCCTTCCATTATCGCCATGGCTAACGCTTTTTTGTCTCGATCGTTTTATTTTATTATTTTTTTTTTTTTTTTATTCGCATTCTAAACCTCCAATATGTACGTGCACGTTGTTCATCCCACACGATTGATTTATTTCGCTCATCACGCCCCTTCACGCCTCCCCCCGCTGGCACCCTGGCACGTCCTCCCTTCATGCAGTCGGAGCTAACCTTCTACTCCTGATAACCCAACCAGGTCGAGTGCGCACCGAGGTCACCTGCGCCAAGTGCAACGCTCACCTCGGCCACGTTTTCGGCGATGGGCCGCCGCCGACCGGGAAGCGGTTCTGCATCAATTCGGCTTCCATCAACTTCATACCGGCTGCCAAAGATGGGGAACAGAGGGAGAGCTAGTCGCAATCGGGATTAATCCACACACCATTTTGGCCTAGCGTATCGAATGTACTATTAACGTTTTTGCTTTACAATGAGTACTAAATATTTTACATTGATTGGTGTTGTACGCCCAAAGAACACGAACTAATCCTAATAAAACTATCTATTGATATTGTACTTCGAATGGACTAACAATCATTTGTATTTTTATAGTTTATAAAGTTTGTTATTAATGTGTTTGTTTTTCGCAATGTAACTTTGTTCAAACTCTGTTAAATTTGTTCTAAACTCTATGATTTCCAATGAAATAGTTCTATTTAACCAATTGTTGGGTATGCTTCTTTCATTATTCCATCAACTATCCAATGTACACGACATTTAAACAAAGCAGTTGATAAGCCAAAACAATCCATTTATTTTGATGTTTCTACTGTCATTTATAATACTACACCTGACATGTCTTTCATTACAATCTTTCATTATAACGTTCACTTGAAGCGAACTCATTTGCTCAATGTATAGTTCAGAATATAGTTCTACTGAATTTATACCCAAAGTAAACCCCAAAACAAAGGCAAACTGTTTTACTAAATTATGTTTTGGGTAAGTATTATTTCCTTTGAGAAAGCGCACACTGTAAAAGGATAAGGATTCATTCAAGGTATACTATACCAACGTTTCGTCATGGATGGAATCAAGGTTTTACTGAAGATGATCTGTATGAAGTGATGCCTGAATTCCGATCGGAATTGCTTGGCGATAAGCTGGAAGCATCATGGGCGATAGAAATGACGCGTTCTAAACCGTCCCTCTTTCGGGCTTTGCGACGTATCTACCTAAGATATTTCTTGCGATTTGTGTTCATGTTGATTGTTGTGCAGCTTATAAAGTCAGTACTCATACAAACATGTTCATCGCAGCGTTAATAGTTTGCATTTTTTTAGAATAAGTCAAGCAGTATCGTTGTTTTATTTGATGAAGTATTTCGAAGAGGGACAAACGGAAATCGACAAACCGCACGCCTACTTATGTGGTACCTGCATTGTGTTGCCGTCCATTATTCTGGTGATAGCTATGCACAGCTATATGTTAAGTCTGCAGCACTTGGGGATGAAAGCGCGCATCGGTTGCTGTTCCCTGGTATACCGAAAGTGTCTGCGCTTGAGCAGGAAGGCGCTGGAAGACGCCACCGTTGGGCAAATGGTGAATTTACTCTCGAATGATGTGAATCGATTCGATGTCGTCTGTCTGCACATGCCGTACATGTTTGATATCCCCGTGGAGTTGGCAGTGGCGCTGGTACTGCTGTACTACTTTGGGACCACTGTCGATCCGTATGCTGGCGTTGCATTGTTTGTGCTGTGCGTTCCGGTTCAGAGTATTTTCACCATTTTTGCCTTGTTTGCAAGATTCCGATTGATGTGAGTTGCGTTTTAGTAATTCTGGGGAGTACCTTCTCACGTATCCGCGCTAAAACAGCCATTAGGACTGACGAGCGAGTGCGCCTGATGAATGAAGTCTTGTCTGGTATTCAAGTTATCAAGATGCACACCTGGGAGCAGTCATTTGCGGATATGGTGTCCAAAGCAAGGGCGTATGTACTGACCTCTACTCTACATTTCTGTGAAACAAGAAATTAAACGAATGTTGAATTTTTGCAGGCAAGAAATAAGGCAAATAAGATGGTCGTGCTACGTGAAGTCATTACTGTTATCTCTGACGATAATTACGAGTCGAGTGGCCGTGTTCCTCGCTCTCTTAATTTACGTCCTCAACGGCAACCAGCTGACTGCGCAATTAGTGTTCCTGGTCGTTGCCATCTTCGGCGTGCTGCGCCAAAGCATGACCATCGCATTGCCGAACGCAATTTCGCAAATGGCGGAAACGCGCGTCACCATTCGACGGCTGGAGGCATTCCTCCTAAGCGAAGAATGGTCACCATCAACGACCCTGCCGGATGTCAGTTCTAAGATGAGTGAGCTTGACCTGCGCGAGGATGTTCATATTTCCGTCCAGCACGTGCATGCAAAGTGGGCGCACACAAAGAACGATGTGCTGAATGACGTGAGCTTCGAGATGGGCAAGTCGGACATGATGGCCGTCATCGGCATGGTGGGCAGTGGCAAGTCCAGCCTGCTCAATCTACTGCTAAAGGAGCTTCCTATCACGTCCGGGACATTGGACGTCCTGGGTGTAATTTCATACGCTGCGCAAGAACCGTGGCTGTTTGCTGCGTCGATAAAGCAGAACATTCTCTTCGGACAGGATTACGATCACTCTAGGTACAATACGGTACTGACGGTGTGTGCGTTAAAACGAGATATGAGTTTACTCCCGTATGGAGATGATACGATCATCGGTGAGCGCGGTGTGAGCCTCAGTGGTGGCCAGCGAGCGCGTGTGAATCTCGCTCGGGCGATTTACAAGGAAGCAGACATTTATCTCCTCGACGATCCCCTATCTGCGGTGGACACCAAAGTCGGTAATGTTATCTTCGAAGATTGCATCATGCAATTCCTCAAGGGCAAGTGCGTCATTCTGGCGACGCACCAGCTGCAATATCTTGCCGACATGTCCATCATTATGATGCTGCAATCAGGGCAGGTGAGTTTTCTAGGCGACTATAACGCCATGATTCAGGCGAAACCAGAGATGGTCAATCGCTTGGAGGACAAGGTCGACACAACCAGCCACGAACCGTCGCGTACGATATACGATATGGAGGTGGCGCTGGATTGGAGGACAAAGAGTCAGCTCCAGAAGGAGACTCTCAAAACGGGCGCAGTCAAACGCAAAGTATACAACGCGTACATGAACGCTGGTGGCAATTGCTGCGTTCTGTTAACTCTGGCAATGTTATTCATCGTGACACAGATTTTAGCCAGCACTTGCGACATGTACATCTCGTTCTGGTATTTAACCGATTGCGCGCTGGCGCCGCCATTTTGTGTAATGTGTGTGTTTGCAGGGTAAACGTCGAGACACGCCGCTCTACCATGTCCAGCGACGTGGACGAATATGGATTCAAACTGCAACCGAATCGCACGTACATTATTTTCTATTCAGGACTAATATTGGTAACCGTTGTTATCACGCTGGTTCGTTCAATTGCATTCTTTACGATATGCATGCGGGCATCGATTCAGCTGCACAAGGAGATGTTTTTCGCTGTGGTAAACGCGCCGATGTCCTTCTTCAATAAGCAGGCGTCGGGTCGCATTTTGAATCGGTTTTCCAAGGATATGGGAACTATTGACGATCAGTTTCCATATGTAACGTTGGATACATTTCAGGTATCGTGCAATTGATGCAGACAATTTATTCACCTTATTGAACTTAATACTATTTATATTTTATCGCTCCCCAGGAGTAATTTGAGGTTCAGTTCGTTCACTCTTTGGCCACTCATTTAAAGAATGTAAAAAGTAATGCTTTTAGTAGCATCGTTGATAGGGGGCGATAGTGTTGCGCCGCACCTGTAAATTATGGTACAAAACAGCTGTTCTGAATGTGTCAAAGTAGTCAAAGTCGTCTTCTTCGGATTCAAATAATCTCATAAAAACCCTTAAATTCAAATCAATTAATTTTGAAGCGAGGAAATTAATTAAATACACAGTCGAACATTAACCAATTCATATCAATAAGTGATAAAAAACATAGGAAGCGATAAAACGTTGTATCGAAACTGGGTGAACCGTAACCACTTAAAAAAACAGAAGTGGAGATGATTCTACACCGGAGTTTGAGTGAAAATAAATTGCTGCAGACATCAAGTAATTTTTATAAAACAAATTTTCATTTTCAATCTCATATGTTTTTGTGTTGAAACTCTTTGAGAACAATAATAACTTCATTTGATAGAAAATGTCATGCTCGTCCGTATGCAAAAAAAAAACAGAAAGTTACTAATTTCTGTTGGAATACGTCCATCACTCGAAATATTCAAAAGTTGGAAAATTAAAATATTGTGATTTTTATGATGTTTATGATGAGTGAGTTTCTGCTTAAAGATTTAAGTTAATTTAACAAACCAATACATCGATGAAAATCCAAGACTAAGCGCCAACTTTTGGCGATGAGAAATGTATTTCATGAGTAGTATCAACACATTTGCAAGTTTTTGATTGAAAATTTATTAAACTATTTATCAAAATAAATCATTCGTTTTTATTAATATTTCATATCTTTTGGGATTGAAACCTATAGCAAATAGCAATAGCTTCATGCCAAATAACATTTAATGCTCTTTCGTTGGCAAGAAAGAGGAAGTTTCTAAAGTTCTATTTTATGACTTAAGAGCGCTCGCTACCAGCGGACTTTTACATAAGATACATGTTTCTTTTATAGACGTTTTAAAGGCGTATTTTTGAACTTATGGGATTTTTGTAAAGAATAAATTGTTA
>JARJDQ010018233.1:0-10689 GCA_030264215.1 Geostiba sp. GC000077 | reverse complement strand
TTTTCCAAACAGGTACCTTTTGTATTTTATGGCGAAGGTCTTTTGATTTTGAACAGCTTTTATATACTTTGGTACTTCATTGTAAATCGCCGAGCATTTGTATATAGTGTTTTTTTTTCCACTGTTGTAACTGTTTCTCAGAACCCAAAGAACGCAACGAAACCTTTGGCACCAGCCTCCTATTGGCCAATTCACCAATGTCCCCAAAAGTGGTCAACGGTAGCTTCGCCGCCATTTATGACCACGGCGATGTCCTGGAGGAGTTTTCCAAGTTTCGTCTGGGCGCACCAAGTAGTCCATGTAAATGCTCAATAAAGTAATTTCGAAATTACTTCAAAGTTATAATGTAAATCTTTCTTAGATATGCGTCGTAGAATCAAAGGCATCCTAATGACAGGGAAACAATTCTCATTGGACAGCCACCTGGACCTTTTTCAAGGGGCTGAGCAAAAAGGATCTAAAGTCAGACCCAATTCTGAACCGGATGATCTGCAATCCGCCGAACCTTTGACGGAGCATCAAGAACCCGACGAGAATGGTAAGCAATTCATTTCTTATAGAATTCTCTATTCTTCAATATTGCTATCTGCTTGTAAACGTCATGAAAATAAGAGAACCTAGATGATTAACCTGTTTAGCCGAATACGAAGACGACGCCATTGCGGATGAGACTCTCACACTGGAGATCTTCCACCAGAGGGAGCCACGCTCGAAATCCGTCGATCCAGTCCCAATCATCATTACCGATCACTCTTCGAATGATACTCCCACTCCTGTACGAAACTTATCGAATAAATGCTCCAATGATTTCAACGAAAGCGAGCTAGATCTCAACACTAACGCTTGTAACTCGTCCGCTGTTAAAATATGTACTAAATGTGGTCATGATATTGTCGACTAGAACTAGAAATTGACTTGAACTAGGGTTAAGTTTAAACTTAAAACACCTATTGATGTTACACATTCAATTTATCTTATAAACTTAGGACTTAGGACTTAAGTTTGATTCACTTTGTTTTCAACTGCTGTGAATGCAATAATATTAAAAAATGAATCAGTATCAAGTGGCGATAATTAGGAATTTTCTTAATTGTATCAACTGTACTAAAACTAAAACTAAAACTAAAACTATGTCATGCTGTACTAATCATAATGAATGTATACATATTGGAATCAAGTAATGAATTAAACTATTTGTGTGATACAACTGAACCATAATTGTTTTATACCCCTTATTTGCTTGTATATATTACGGTATAAAATCATACAAATTCAAAACAGAATTGAAATCTTTGAAATCTTTCAAATTTACATCGTGCGCCATCTAGTTGAGAACGGTCGAACTATTAATGTAAACAAACCTAAACCTCTGCATGTGCTCATGTGGGAATGAATGAAATCACATTGAAATTGCTCACATTTATAATTCATATTTATTGTTAACAACCATTTTTGGATTTTACACGTGTACTTATATCAGTTTATTTTTCGTTCATTTAAAGTTTCGAATGCATCAATTTTAAACTGGAAATATGTCATAATTGTCATAAACATGCATCAACTGCATGTGAATATAATATACATATGATTTGCCGCATTTTAAATATTATATTGTTACTTTCTTACGTTTCACATCCTGCATTGAAAATCGTATAACATCAATAAACATCTTAAACATTTTGTATTAAACTTCTGTGTATATCCTCATTCACTTAATCATTAGCTATATATGTGTATGGAAATCATGTCACTGCGTGCGGAAATTTGAACATGAACACAAACATGAGTTGAAAGGTGGAACACACACCTATATCATATAATAGGGGAAATATAGAGATAGAAAGAGATTCGAAATAGTTCGCGACAGTAACGTCACTAAACAGGATATTTTCTAGCGAAGTAGTGATAGCGACAACTATTGTTATAGTTAAATAACGCTAACACGTTACACGTCTTTCGTAAATATATATAGTCTTTGGCAACTTGTTATTATAGTGTTAAATTGGGATGATAGGTATATGCAATAAGTATTAATACTACACAGTTAATAGATTCATACATAATATGTAATGATTCATATGCAGGTTTGCAGTTTTCATCTTTTGTCTTTCACTATCACCAGTATCAAACACAAATCAGAGTAGCTTTGAAATTGTGCAAAAGGTGTGTCAAGAAATAAAGTACACGCATTTTCCCTAAGATATGCAAAACGTGGACGAATTGGGAAGGTTAACCTCACATTTTTGTCATTTTCCAAAATCTACCATTCATCATGTCTCATCATGTGTTTCCATCGTATGCTAAATTTAACAACATATGTTTGTTAAATGGTTATAGGTTACTGGTTACTGGTTACAATACTTTTTCGTATGTATGTTGTGTTGCCTATTCTACTATTCAGTTTCTTCAGTTTTCTTTATAATTGAGACACACTGCTTAAAAAGCGATTGTTAAGCTACGATTAGGCCGTGCATTTGATAACACAACATTGCACATTACGTTCGCATTGCTGCACTAATTAATATTTTAATCAATTTCGGCTAAATAGCTATTAACGTAGCAAAAATATACAGTCACAGATATGTTCAATTAGTAACCATTGAGTATAATCCATTGGTGCTGTAAATATATTCAGATTTCTTTTACCTTACGTTTTCTTGGTATGTAAAGCTTAAAATGCCAATTATTCCAATGAATATCTAAGTATACATAACTAATTGTATTTGAAAGGCGAGTCAAGAGTCAAGAGTCAACTAAGTAAAATCAGTTTCGTTTTGATATGATCACGTCATTTCATCAATTCCACGTTCGTTTTCGTTGTTTTTTTCAACATTTACCTCTCACCTTCCTATAAGTGTATAGTTTCTTCGCTAACTTTAGGATAAACATGCTTGAAGAAGAGTTTGTCATAAGTTGGCATAAGTTGGTTAGTTTTGCTTAGTTCAAGAAGAAATGTTCTAACATTAGGTAGATAGGTATATTTATGTCTTTATAATTTTATTTATAACGTTTTCTTTAACGCTTTCTTTGTGTTTGTAAATTACGAATAGTTAAGTCATAATGTGCGCGTCTTTCAATTATCATTTCATTGTTTAACCACTCTAATGATTGAAAAAATATGGAAACTATTGATTGTGTAAATACATAATACTGATTCCTTGATTGATTCGTTTTCGCTGAATGCGCAAGTCACAAATTTTCATAATTTATGCCAAATATTTGTGATGATTGATATGGTGGATTGTGAATTATTCGCATGAATAATACATTCATGTATGTATGTATATTCGTTTCCTTCTTTGGTGTATTGGTGTTCTATCCAATTATGTTATCAATTTGCGTCGAACGTAAGATTTATAGCATGTTATATGAAATGTTTCGCTGAAGGCATGAAAAATTAAGCTGCCGGCTCCTCCTCCTGATTGTGCTTGGCGATGGCCAGCAGAATCATCGTCAGCTCCTTGCGATTGATCTTCCCGTCCTGATTGTAATCGACGCCTCGGAGGATCGTTTCCTCAAAGTCGAGCAAATCTTGCGCGTCATAATCCTAACGGAAATTAATGATTAGTCAAATAATGTATTCAAGGATTTTCGCGTAAAGCTGTAAAGCAAATACCTTTTTAACGAGCTCGAGCAGATCCTTAAGGAAGCCGCGTAATTCCTCATTTTCTATTGTACCGTTGTTATCCTGAAAATAGCATTTTCTATGTGAAATTCTTGAAAATTCGCAATTAAGACGTTGGTGCTGTGCTTACGCGATCGTAAAGTGAGAAGACTCGTTCGATATCGTCCTTGGTTAGCTTTGTAGCGCCCTAAAACCAGGTTATGATATTGACATTGCATCCACATGGAAAGTTTTACCATTTTGTACATTAAACAACTCATTATGACGACATAACGACATTAAACAAAAGGTACAACATAATATTAAGCTAGCGCCATCTGCATGCCACTAGCCAAGTAAACACCCAATTGATGATGACGGTATGTGTTTAAATCTGTAACGAAATGTGTATTTGCTGGGGAATGGGGAAATATTCTACATGGCTCTACATCTAGATCTACACAGGATGAAAAAGAGTACCGATTGTGATTTGAAATGATCGATAATGATCGAAACATAAAACATCGAACAGATTTTCATTTTCATGCATCGTTGTCATGTTTATGTGCGTTGGTGGTTTTGAAGTATTGTGTGTTTGGATTTTAGTCTCAAATGATTTGTTTGATCTTTATTTACATCTGGGAACACTTTGAACATTTCTGAGCACATGTATTTTGAGATATGACATCTCAATCTGAATATACTCACTTCCATTCCTTCCTGCGCTTGTCGTTTTGTTGGAGTGAGAGTCATTGTTTTTGTTGTTTAGTTGGTTGGTGGGCAAGAGGAGGGAAGCGCATTACGTGTGAGACGACAGAGAAGAAGAAAAGACAAGTAAAGCCGTGCAATTCATTGGTTATCATTATCAGTTATTGAACGACAACTCTCGAAGTTTAGTTATATTTTAGAGGCTTCCATAGAAATAACTGTTCAACGAGGTGTAAGTGTGGTTGCCTATAGTAAAAAAATCATTTGCTGCAGTAAATATCCCATTTTAGGATCTATTTTTGTGATTTTGTTTGCTCGTTGTTTTAGCAAGTTTTAGAGTTTTGCTATAGGCAACCAAATATACAGCAAATTCTCACAGCTTTGATATTTTTTAACATTAGTTTAAGCCTTGAATTTATATCGTCAAGTTTTTAACAGCAGAGTATAGAAATAGAATAGATGTGCAGTTCTGGTAGTAATTGTGCGCTCACAGAAGAAGAACACTTCGTGCCAAGAATAGTTTACTTTCATTGTCAGAGAACTAAAAAGAATTGAAAGAAAATATTGGAGCAGTCGGAACATTTGCTAAATTTCCAGGAAGCACTAAAGTTTTTCATTGCGACATTCATGTCGGTCGCAATTTTATTCAATTGCGCGTAATTTTCCGGTTGGCAAATTCGGCACAGAAGTTCACCGATTCGCCCAGCACTTGATTTTGCGCGAATTTAAATTTGCGGGTGGAAAAGCACGTACCTTGAATACTTGGCGACAAAGGAAGTTCTCTCTCACTGGTAGCAATCTGCAAAAAGAGCAAATTATAAATTTCCGCTTGAGATCACATGCTGCTTCTTATATACTTTGCCATTTCGGAGAGTTGCAAACGCCCATCCTTGTTGGAATCGAAAACTTGCAACTAAAACGCATTTAATCAACGCAATTAATTAACTTGCAGAAACTTTTAAGGGAGTGATTAAATCAACGCTGATTAAATAAAACTTCTTAAATGCGTCTGATTGTGATTGGGGTGATTAATTTACCATGGTGTCTGTGTATTCAATCAGCTTATCCTCCGAGACATCATTGATTTTCTTCGCCTCTTTGAGCAGATCCCTCAAAAAGTTCTGAAATTACAAACGGCGGTTACTCGCGGCGCACGCTTTAATTGTCCCCGCGGGGCGTGTGCAATTTCACCTTGAGTTCGTCCGCCTCGATGTAACCGCTCCCGTCCGTGTCGTATTCGCGCCATATCTAAAAAAATGCAAGAGCGCTAAATTCGCAATTTTCAATTTACTCCTCAAACATTGCCACCCGAACAGTTTCCCAATATTCTTCGCACACCGACAACCCTTTAAATAATCGGCGCTTACTTTCATGAATTCCACGCTGGATTCCAGCGGGTTGTCGAAGCGGAAGAGCAGCAGAAAGTTCTCCTCCATGGGCAGCAGTTGCGCCAACTGTGAGCACGAGCACAAAAACAGCAAAATTAGATTTTCCTTTCAAATGCGCTTCGACAGAGAAAAACAAGGATTGGGTGGCGGAAAAAGGTAAATCCTTTAAAAATCTGTTTGACGGAATAAATATTGCGATTCAATTCATTTCAATTCGTGTAGTATTCGGACGAATAATCAATTCTTTTGTCAGCTTTATGTATATGTTTTTCTCACAGGGACTCAGGGACTTGGAGATTCAATTTATGTGGATATTTTTAAAAACTGTGCTTTTACAGGTTTAAACATACCTCACGAATGTCGATTTTCCCATCTTGATTGTCGTCGTATGCTTCCATGAAGCACGCTTTCAGCTCTACCAGCATCTCATCCGATACAGCCTAGAATTCATGTTTTATTAAGTTCCTAAACTAAACTAAACTAAAGTGTAAGTAAAAGTACCTCGGGTGAAATATCGGTAGCATTAGCGCTGGAGACAAACTCCCGAAGGAAACCATCCAATTCCGTGCCTTCAATATATCCATTGCCTGTGAAAATAATATAAATTCGAAAGAGATCGAAAATTCAGGTGCTAAACTCAACATGGCAGCTATATAGTACATCGTGCATCAGTCACGACCTCTAGGAACTAGTGCACGAAGCTCTTTGCACACTAGCGACATCTATGTTTGAAGTTCTGTAGTTTTGTGCTTACCATCTTTGTCATAATGACTCCACACCTCCATGAATTGATTCGCCGACAATTTCTTCAATTCTCTCGATTCAGGATCGCGATACTGGCGCATGAAGTTGGTGGCTTTTTCCAAATTGAGGCGTTTATTGCTATCAGCACTCATCATGCACTCTTTGGATTACCCTGCAACAATAATACAATGACACATGATCCATTAGTAGGAAGTAATAAATGTTGACAATAACGAAATGTGCAATGCAGAAATATAATTATAGAGTTGCGAGCATTGCTGACTGCTGAGCGACGTTTAGCACTCAATTTAGTTAACTTAGCACGACGCCATTATGTAATTGAAAGCATTAAGCAGCATGAAACTCGAAACTAGCAACTCGGCAACTAACTATAAACTATAAACCACTTCGACCGTTCGACGTAATGTATGCAGATGATCATCTCGCATTTCAGCAGCACCGAATTCTATAACAGCTTGGTAGCGCACCAAACTTAACTTAGAACATCGTAAAAGAATCATAAAAACGCATCCAACACGAGAACACGGCTTCCTAATCAGTTTGACCTCTCGCGAACGTGTTGCGACTATAAAAGCGACCGACAATTGGCAGCGTCTTTTAGTCCAGTTTACTCTAGAGATCTTACATCGTTACATCACAGCATAAACAATCAAAGCCCACCTGCAACATGTTGAAGTTCATTATTGTGACACTGCTCGTGGTGGCGTTGACGCATGTAAAATCCACATAACCTCAATGCCCGGCTACTTGAGTAATTATCGATGATTTGCAGGTGCACGGTGATGTGAATCAGGCGGTCAACAAGGAGGCGTGCATTCGCGACGCTGATGTCAATCCGAATTTCGTGGAGCGCGCAGGGAACGGCCAATTCGGGGAGTCGCGCGAATTGAAGTGCTACTTCAAGTGCTACTATGAGAACGCCGGCTATATGAACAGCAATGGCGCCATCCAGGCCGACAAGCTGAGGGCCAACATTCCCACCGGCATTAGCAAGAGCATGGCCAACAAGGCCATCGATGTGTGCGCGGTGCGCAAGGGCACTGATGCATGTGACACTGCGTATGTGGTGCAGAAGTGCCTTGTGGAGAATAACCTCAAATATTAGTCGCTATGTAAACTTCTAAATTGCAATAAAGCTTTGTTACTCACAAATAATGCGTATAACCTATAGGTTATGTATTTTATTAACCTGTAGTCACAGTACGCAGGCGGAAAATGAAGTTTAAAAGCCCTAGGGTGGAAAATGAAATTTTGAAGCCCCAGGGCGAAAAATGAAATTTTAAAGACCTAGGGCACAAAATGAAGTTTTGAAGCACAAGAGCGGAAAATGAAGTTTTGAAGCGCTAGGCCGGTCTAGGAACGAATTTAGTGATTTGCTTGATTCAGTTTCTCCATTTTGATGTATCACATTAGTGATGTTGTGATGTAGAAGCTTTACTTTTAGATGCATGACATGCAACAAGCGAATTGTCGCATAAACTCCGACAGTCCGACCGAATTACGGATATTAGTCGAACGCTAAGCTAGAATTAACTGCAATGCATCCATTTCAAGCTATAGGAACTTGGAAGGTTGGACGAAGGAAATTACATTTTTCCATGTCCACACAGTGACACAGGAACAGGACACCGTCGCCGTTACTTTCCACCATTCCACCGCTCGATACGACGCGTACAAATCGCGCCGGTAATTGCTAGTTGGGAACAGCTAGGGGTCATTTGTTTGATTGTTTCCACATTCCAATGAATCGTAAATAACCAGCAAACCAGCAAACAACAACGCAGAATCCAATAATGCAAGCAAGTGCAGCGAAAGCCATTAATCAATACCAAACACATTATTTTAAGGGCCGAAGGACCAAAAATGCTTTTATGTTTCTTTTCCTTTTTTTCGGTGTAATAAGTTCTTATATCATCGTTCTGTTCGGTTCAATCATGTGATTAAATATGATTAAAATCACAATTTTCGAGTAAACATATTATGTGGAAGCGCTAGAAGCGATGGAAAAGTCATGGAAGTCAACATGATAAAATAATAGCAATTAATACTTTCTGATGTAGGTCTTTACTAAACATCCACTTGACATTTCTAAATTAAATTAATTACATTTAAACGTTGGGTTACTGGTGACCCCTATGTTTGACTTTGAAGTAGTTTGAATAAATAGACGATTAACCAAGCAAGTGTATTCAATCAGGTGTAGGCAAGAGTACTTAACATAACCAAACTTAACCAAACTTATTTCAAAATGTTTAAAATCATTGGCGTCATGCTATTGATGAGTGTTGCAACTGTTTTATCACAAGAAGTACTGTACTTAATTTTTTAATACTTTATCTTGGTCATATCTTGGTCAAGCTCCATCTTAAATTATTATTTTAGCTTGGGGCAGCACACAAGGAACTTCTTCTCCGTTCAGTTGACGATTGTATGCAAGCAACCGGCGTGGACCTGGCAATTCTAAATCGCGCCCGTGAGAATGACTTCGTCGAGAATAGAATCCTAATGGATTACTACGTGTGCATGTTCCGCGCTGATCACCTGGCCTTTATCGATGAGGCTGGTTCCTTTATGGCGGAGAATCTAAGATCCTTCTTACACATTGAAGGCGATGCGGCGGTGTGGAACGATCTCATCAATAACTGCTTCGAGACAGTCATCGATGGCGACATCCCTCTTGCAGTGTATCGCTCTGTCAAGTGTTTCACCGGCAAAGTAGGGAAGATTAATCTTTACTCTTAGTAAAGTCTTATGCCTTAGTAAAGTCTAAAAACAATCCTGTAGATTACACTTTTCCATGTTTGATGTTTGAAATAGAAAGAAGCCTTTGTTGATTTATTGATTGTTGTATGTTTTTTTTTTGGGATATGGGGATACTGGACATCGGTTGGTCGGCTTGCTGATAATGGTTTTATTTGACTTTTGCCTTGTTGCCTCGTGGCTGGTGATGTCTGGTGTTTATAGTCTGATTACGGCATAGTGCAGTGACAATGTTATTGTATCAAGTCGATGTTGTAGACGTCGTTCGACCTTATCAATGGTTTATCTGCCATTAGTGGACCTACGATATCAGCATTCGGGCATTCTGGCAGGCAACAGAGAGATAGTGGCGTTTGCCCAGGAGGGATATAAAAGTGCCCAAATTTGGTGGAGCAAGCATCAGTCCGAGTTTTGTCGTACTGTCCAACGCAACCCTTAAGCAAACATGAAATTCTTCGTTTTCGCCATCTTGGCCGCTGTTGCCATCACCGCTCATGTAAGTTTGGAACTTTTTCATCGTGACGTCATCAGGGTTGTTAAAAAACATGTTTTTTTTTAAATAAAACAAAACAAACGTTTTTTTGTTTAAAACTCTTCCACCTTAACGTTTTAAACTTAAAAAAAACACGTTTTTAACAACAAAAAAAATGTTTTAAGATCATTTTATTAAAACGTGTTTTCTTTAACGTTTAAAACGTTAAGGCTTTGTTTTTTGAATCATTTTTCCTGGTTTTGGACGTCATTATAATAGAGGTTAGAGTCGTGGAAGGCATCAGACTCTAACCTCAATTGTAGGCTTTGGGTCCGATGTTGCGAATATTTATAAAACGTGTTTTTTCTTTGTAGGCTTTGAGCGATGAGGAGAAGGAGAAGTTCAAGGAGTTCGCCGGCCAATGCTTGGAGTCGACCGGCGTCGAGAAGGACCTGATCGGGAAGGCGCGCGCGCACGAGTACACCGGCCGCGACCCCAAGCTCGCCCACTACTACTCCTGCATGCTGGGCAAGATGCACTTCCAGAAGGACGATGGCACCTTCGACACCGAGGTGATGATTGAGAAGCTCCCCGGTCACGCCGACCACGACTCCGGCAGCAAGGCTGTGAAGAAGTGCGCCGTCTACGATGCCGCCGTCTCCAAGGACGAGAACTCCATGAACTTTATGTACTGCTTCTACAAAGCCGTTGGCAAGGACTTCAAACTCTTCTAAATTTTCTTCACTTCCCACATTTGGCTTCAAATTCCACTCAAGAGGCTATTTTCTCTAAATTTTGATAACGCAATAAAGGACTATTTTACATATTATACCGTGTGTCCATCATTCAAGTATACATATCCACCCAAATTACTTTCTACAGGGTGTAACAAAAATGGCGCATTTCCTCTGGAGACATCATTGAGGATGATTAAAGGGGTTGGGGAAAAATGTTTAAAAAAATCTTTTCCTCCATTTCTTCGAGATATTCAA
>JARJDQ010018227.1:0-11435 GCA_030264215.1 Geostiba sp. GC000077 | reverse complement strand
GTCTGTAAAAAGTTTGCAAACTGCATTCGCAGAGACAAACTCACTAAGTTGATTGAGTCAGAAGTGGCTGACAATCTCAGACGAATCTTCATTACTGGACTAGTTGCAATTTGAAGTAAAATCCAGAGAACATTTGTCTTGAACGTAATCAAACATACTATTTCATAATGTGTACATATTTTTGACTGATTCTAAGTTTTAGATAGGGAAAAGACTATTGAAATGCTTGCTAGTTGCCTTAAGGAAATTGCCTCCAATAATGAAGATTCGTCTGAGATTGTCAGCCACTTCTGACTCAATCAACTTAGTGAGTTTGTCTCTGCGAATGCAGTTTGCAAACTTTTTACAGACTGGTTAGAACCTCAGTGTTATATGGGCAAAGTAAGATTGCATTTTGGACATAATCTAAATAATTTTTAACATATTTTGTGTATAATAAACTGATTTATAGATAGATAGTATCTTTCTTTTTTTTCTTCATCTTGAGAAGGCAAAAGCTTATTTCTGGCCGAATTACTTCAGTAATATTATTAAAATATTAAGTAGGATACAACTTTAGTACTTTGTGAGTCCTAAAACTCCTTTCCCAAAGACAAACATGAATCTGGAATTGATTGTTGTTCAAATTGGGCGCTAAAAATGTCCAGCAAACTGCATAGCATGTCTTTCCCAAAAGTATATTAGAAGTTATTTTGTAAAAAAAATATCCAATTGTAGAATTATTTTAATGTTACGGTAATATTGGCTAACCCTGTATATTATTATTGTTAATTTTTATCATACACTATTATTTATATTGAACATAGAACATAATCCACTGTGGTTGACTACAGACCAGTCACATTACTTAGTTGTGTGAATTTTTAATCCTCTTTCTTGGCTCTTGACCGGCAATGGCTTATATTTCAGCTCCAGACGCGCATCTCCAGACATTCTTTCCAAAATTGCACAGCACTCCTCGAATCCTCATTTCTCATTGCTCGCGAACGCATACCAGTTGTATTTCACCGTTTTAGCATGCCTTTCGCATTAGATGGGAATGAGGGGTTGATATGTGCCTGCATGCTGTCATGCCAGCGCATCCGTACATTCTTCTAATACCCCGTCCGTTCTTTTCGTGGGCGCCACGACGTCCGTCCGTCAAGCAAGCGAAATACTCCTCTAGCCCCGAAGCCAGCGTCATTCCGATCCTCTAGCTCTAGGCAGTCAGGCAGCCAGGCTTCAAAAAGTGGGAGGCACCGCCCGCATCATACATCTTCAGCACATTGCAGTCATTGCTTAATAATAATATACAGGATGTGTTAAAAGACGTTAAGACGATAACTTATACTTGGTCAGCATTAACATCCAAAAAGGGGAACCACACTGTATACTCGGATTGTCATATCCGGGATACTGGATACTGGATTGTGGATTGCGGATGGAGGGATGGAAGGATAGAGGAAGTTGAAGAAATAAAATGCTAAATTGCGAGTGCACGCCTTTGGCTCGGCTCGAGATAGTTTCGCAAACAATATCTGCGCCCGGGTAGCGTCAGCGCGGCGCCTCCGGACGCTATCATCGCGGCGGCATCGTTGCCGCCGAACCGCGCGCCCGCGTCCCCCAAACGGCTGTTTTGCCTGTTATCATTCCGGGCGTTACGCAGCATCGACGCAAATTTTATTTCAGACCGTATCGAACCGACCCGACTTCAAACTCACCACTTTATTTATTTCATCACTATATCAAGGCTTATCGCTGCGCCAATCGCCTTCCAATGCAATTAAAATACGCATTTATGATTGGTATGTATACAGGGTGGGGAATAGTTCCTATTACCTATTTAAGAAGATACTTTAGTAGTTATTTTCTCGAATTAAAAAAATTTTCTTGAAACATATATCTGTAGAGGAGCTAACCTAAAGCACGTTATAGCTTTTATCATCATAAGCTGTTTTTATGTGACGCACAACACACTGTTTTTTTTGTGTCAATAATAATAAAGTGCTCATTCATTAATTGATTTACACATGATTTCGTAACGTAAGTTTGTAACTTAACTGTATTCGCACTTAAATCATATCCGCTGGCGATGCGCATCGCATGTAATAATCGTACGAGGAAGAGTCAAGTCAAAAGAGGTATGTACCTCCTTACCTCCTTACCTCCTGGTATCTTATATCTTGTGTGCTGCGCGTGTGGTACGAGCATAATTTTGAGTGTGAGCTGTGATGCCTGTGATCATCGTGCGCACACGCCTTAAAACACATCACATAAAATTAAATTAAAGATTCACCAAAATGATGCTGCTTTAATACATCGTTTGTAGTCTAGGAATGAGTCAGAGAAGGAAGAGATGAGCAAAAGCAAGTTCAATTTTATTGATGCAGCCGTGCAGGACCATGGTGAAGACATGGGAATTTTTATCATCCATCAGTATTGTTGATTATGTTGGAAAAATGAACGTTATTGTAACGGATTATTTCTGCATTCTTTTTTTTTTATTAAAATGGTATATTTATTTTTTAATATATCCGATAAAAATGAAACATATATAAGAGGAGTTGATTTGATCTTATTTTAAAGAGTTTTTTTTTAATTTTATATCAAAAATGTTTTTGTCTTTGAGAAGTTTAGTTATTCAAGAAACAGCAGGAAATAAAGTGTGAAATACGCAATGTAAGAAATTGTCGGCGTCGGCGCGATCCTCGTAAAGCCATCCCCCGCCTCCGGGCACAACGGCTCCGGAATAAAATACACAGCGTACGTTGGCATTGGGCTAGATCGCAATGCTTCCTCTTCTTCATTTCCGCTCTCGCGACGTTTTTTTTTTGTCGTGTTATATGAAAATTACAGCACGCCGGCGACGCAAATGCGCCCCCCATCGCGCATAATAATGCGCTTAGACGAATTATTGCTTGCGCGTGATTTTATCCTGGCCAGCAATTTGCTGGAAATGTCGAAATGAAGAAGACATGTGGTGGGAATTTTGAATTTGGTTTGAAATATGAAGAATATAGGAGTTTGATGTTTGGATAAGTTACAGTTGTCTATGCGGAAGTTCCATCTTCCATCATGTCCTCCCTCATCATCCGATGCTATTTATAACCCGCCCACTGTGCGTTGTGCATGCATGTTCAACGTCAAGCCATTAAATGTGTAAATATTCGCGAAAGGTGATGCACACACGAAGACACTTTGTATATTTAGCATCCTGATGACGCCTGGGAGAGCATGTCGAACGGCGCAATTGAAATCGCCGGAGAGCGCACAGAGGCGAACCAAACGAAAATAAAGACGTTTGCGTTTACACTTTACAGTTTGCATTTGCACATTAGCTCGAACCGCTCGCTGCTCCATGCTTTTCCTTCCACAACTGCAACTGCAAACTGCAACTGCAACTCCAACGCAGCATGCAAATCATCAACCAGGCGCACGCTTCGACTTATGACTTCTACCTAGATACGGCAACTATGTATCTGAAATTATGTCGTAAATTATGTTATAAAGTCACCTGCCAGCGCTAGCGACTGACTCGACTCTCCAGATGTAAATATTTGCTAGTACCTATGCGCAGTTCGTTTTGCGCATGATTTATATCATCGCAATGAATCAATTTTATTTGCCTTTTTATTATTTGCTGTCGACATGTCGGTGCACTGTGGAACTGATACTGGTACTGGTACTGTGGAACAATTACGAAATTACGAGTTCTAGGTACTCCCTTTAAATTCGTTTCCAATTACGGCGCCATTAAACGACAACGACAATAATATGCGCCGGATTGTAGGTAGGAGTACTAGGTAGGAAACTATTTCTGTTTTATTAAATATGCATATCGTTGCCACGGTTCGTATTAATAAACTCGGGCGCAAAGTGCCGACGGCACGCAGGCAGGAAATCGCTCTCGCATTTTAGTTTTACCACGCACGCGGTTTATTTGCTCCCGACTCGGTGCATTTCTTCGAAATCTCATGCGGACTTCATCAGAATGGTATCTGCAAAACGTACGCAATTAATCACATTCTTTTGCTCTGCATTTTAGATTCAAATCGGTTAGTAAAGATACCAAGAGTAGGAAAGGAGATTCCAGTGGTTAGGTGCTATGCCCCAACTCTGCGTAACTTAAGTTAGGCTGTATTTACGCTCGATTCTTTTTTGAAAGCTGGAGGATTAGTGACCCTTCCAAAGCAATAGCTCGTATTCTATTGTTATGCAAGGGTCACTAATCCTCCAGTTTCAAAAAAGAACCGCGCGTAAATACAGTGCGCCTTAGCACATTACGCTATTTCTATCCATTCGGACCATTATTGAGGATTATGAGCGTATTTCTCTAGTATTTCCCAGTGCGCTCGCTCGAATTCTATTGTTATGGACGTGTCATAAATCTTCAAAGTGTTTGAAAACCCGGCGATCACTAATCCTCCATAATGGTACAAATGGAAGAAAAAAACATAATGCCAGGCTTAGTTAGGGCAGTAAATTTGCATAACAATGCCATCACCAATTCACGCATTCGGCCGCGAGTGTGATACTACCCTAACTAATTTAAGTGAGGCAGAGTTGGGGTAGACCGCTTTAGAGTACATGACGATTCCGTAGAGCCGTAGAAGAAATGATAGAAACGTTAGCAAATTCAATCAAATTCACCTACTAATTTTTATTATTTTCCTTGCAATATCATCCTTGCGTAAATGTTGTCTTTGTTGGAGATACTTGGAATTACTTGGAATGTTGGAAGGTGATGTTTCCCCGTCTGTAATTGCCATTCGCCTTCGACGAATTAGACGGAAATTTAATTTGTCCATACCTTTGTGTGCAGTACAGCGGACTCCCATTAATCATTTATTTTTGCATTCCAAAGTGGGTGCAGGAAATTTGTCAGCAGTCTAGACTTTTTGCGCCGCCGCCCGCCGAAAATTCAATGTAAATATTTAAGCGCGCCGCTGCATTGTTTTACTTTCGACTCTGCGAGTTTTACTTATAATCGAAAAATATGTCGAAATTCACTTGCAAACAAAGCGGAATCGAGGGGAGTGAGAGCAAAACATGGAGAGTGCTTTCAGTCTCGGTGGCTTGGATTAGTCATGTCACGAGTATTGAGTGTGTGAGTGTGTGACGTTGGTGTCTGTGTTACCTTTGTCCTGCCACATCTTATTGTTGTTCGAAAGTAAAACATTAAGAATCAAAAGTTCCTGTTTGGGTAGTGAGTGCTTAGGTGCATTTATTGTGGTCTGCAAAGTTTCACCGCGAGTAAAGTTTCCGATTCCAGGCGTCCAAACTTTAACGTTGATTTCGTTTTAAAGCGCGAGGGGGAAGGAATTGCACAATAAATAGGGTTGGCTTTATCGAGTTGCAGCGTTTGCCGGGCGCGCGCGGGCGCTGTTTGTAAATGTAGTTGCAATTTGCTTTTTGTGGTCTGGCAAAGTGCAGTTGGCGGCATGACGGCATGTCGGCAATGGCATTGCAACTTGCAATTGATATCAGTCTTCAGGGCGCGCAGTTTCGGGTCGCTTACTCACGTGCAACAGGTGGTGCTTTCATTTCCTACCCTGTCCCTTTATATTGCGAGAATTTACACTCTACACCTCGTTTATACTATGTTGGTATAAAAAATATAAAGTTGATAAAATCTATAAATTTACTTTAGGTTTTTGCATGTTTTATGATTGGTTTGGAAGAGTGTTTTTTATCGTTTGAGAAAGTGCTGAATTGGGCGAAAATTGTTATTTATGTACCAAGGCTATAAAGTTGGTTTTTTATTACGAATGTGGAGATTATTATACTATATGTGGAAATAACCACATGAGTAATAAAAACGGACTTTACTGCTGAGGTATGTACATATTACATTTGTTTTCGGAATCGTTTAGATGGAAATTGAAATTAGATAAATTAATAAATTATTTAATTGTTAATTGCTCTACTTTTCTCATTCGTTTATTCCTCTTTTGTTTTACTTTAATGCCTAGGCATAGCAAAGCTACTTTAATGCTGATTTTAGTTAACCTTGGAGCCGATTTCGGAAAAAAAAATAATAAACCAAAGTCTATTTGATGAATAGAGTCGCAGAAGCAGTTACTACTATAAACAAAAATGATGATTGAAAAGTTTAGCAGAGTGTTTTGTGTGGTTTGCGAAAGTGTAGGGAAAACGTGGAAATTGTGTTGAATTAGGCGGAAAATTGTGCTTGCAAAGTGAAACGAGTGCCATTCCCCATTACCCTACAAAATGCTTTCTCTCCAGGTAGAATATTAAATTTTCCAAACCCTTTCATGCGTTATCTAATACAGAATACGCCTTTTCCTCGCTCTCTACATCTACATCTACAACCTACATGACGGTGCAGAGTGCAGTGAGAGCAGTGAGAGCAGTGTACATCTCACATTTCATTGACTCGCGGCCCTCGCGCCGCATGCATGAATACAGCAACATTTTGCTTTAGCAATGCAGCAGCACAGAAGCTGTGAACCGAATGGGTTGACAAATGCGCACCGACGCACACAGCACACACACACAACACCCATTGCGCCAACATTGTATGCGCACATGTTTTCTACTCGCTTTTATCAATTTCATGGCTCATTAAGCGTGCGTTATGCTCAATATCGCCGCGACTGCGATATTCTATTCGACGCTCGGGAGACTCGAGACTCGAGAGTTGGCGGATTATTGCCTACCTATTACTTATTGTCGATTAGTAATAAGATGCATTTTGAGGTGGCACGTGTACAGCGTGTATCTGCGCTGTGTGTCTGTCTTTTGCATGAGCTTTCAATTAGTTGCGCTGCATTTAAATCATTAAATCTCAAAAATTAGTTTAAAATTAGGTGTTAAGGAACGTTTTTAGTGTAGCTAGTGTAGATTTGCCATGTGCCACCATGATTTGTTGTGTATATGCTAATCGAAGTTAAAAGCTTCGCATTTCCATTTGAATGCGAAGCTAGAAGCTTACTGCCATCGCCTTATTTTGCTTTCCTCATGCCTTTTACGCCTTCGTGCCTTTCGCTACCTTACCACACATAAGGTGTAAAAGGTGTAAGGTGAAGTGTGTGCCCATTGTGCACATAAAGTTACGAGGTGTGAATAGCTGAAGCAAACTCTACTACTCTACAAAAAAACATTCCATTTTTTATCTTCCTGTTTAGTTTACTTTAAAGCAAATAAAAATAAGCGATACAAAGATTTTTAAAAGAAGTATACATTGAGGGAAAAAAGAGTAGGTAAATTGTTCTTCATGGCCGAGATACAGAGGGATAAAGTTCTATTGTCAACTTTGTTCCTAATTATTATTTTGTTTTAAATATAGCTGTAATTGAAAGATTATTTAATTCTTTAGCAATTCAAATTGACATTTTTGATCCACTGGCAATATTGTAGAAGGAATGGAATTTTGAGTTTTAAACTAGACTTGAAAATTTGTTATTTTAAAATCCAATGGATCAAAAATTTCAATTTGAATAGTTTACAAATTAAATAATATTTCAATTACACCTTAAATTAAAACAAAATAATAATTAGCAACAAAATTGACAATCAAACTTTACTACTCTGTATCTCGGCCATGAGGAATAATTTACCTACGTTTTTTTTCGCTAAATGTACTTCTTTCAAAAGGCCATTCATAAAACCTTCAGAGGAATTCTGCCAGTAAAGAATCACCTTGTATACTGATAATTGATAAACTAACGATTAAAAAAGAAGTTTATCTAGCTGGATTCAGTTTCTTCGCAGTTGTTTTTTAATTCAGTCGGTGTGAAATGTGAATGTTGCACGAGCGTAAATTGTAATAATACAATTAATTAAGCATTAATAACGGCATTAAATAATGCATAAAAGAATAATAAATTGGATTGTACATGTGCTTGCCGGTTGCTGGGTACTTGGTACTGAGTCGCACAGACACAATCAAAGCACAATCTAAGCGTAATCGTAAGCACGGTTTGCACAATAAATTGATGAAAGTCTCATCTAATTGATGATTGCCGTTAATTGCTCATAATTGATAACGTTCTAAATTCTTAAGTTCTTTAGTTCCAACGTTCCAACAGATACAGAGTCGTGGTTAATGCTTAACTATAAACTTGAAAATGAAGATTTGTTTCATAACGATATTTACTTTTCATTCCATCCAATCCAGATTTGATTTGTTTCTTTTCACCGAGCAAGCGCAATTTAATTCCACAATTCCAATGAGTTAACGTCTTGTTGAAATCCTCTGATAAGTGGAAAATGTACAAACATAGATGTAATGCTTGTAATAATAAAATTAACTGTGTATTCTGCACTCATCACTAACGCTAATGACTATAATTAAATAATTAAAACATTAAACAAAATGAATCGCAATCGTGGAGAAAGTTAATTTCGTGAATGAATGACGCAGGAGGCAGGACGACGACTTCTGTCTAATTCAAATGTCTATTTTTAACTCCGTTTTTTGTGAAGTGAAAACTATACATTAGACGACTACACTAGAAGAATGATCATTGGCAACATTGGCCAATCACTTTCAAAATTTGATCAGTTCTTTTTGATAAAGATCCAAGTCAACTGCAAATGACATTATGTCTGTAAATTCTCTCCTTTTTAGATATTTAACTTTTACTAATTAACAGACTACAGACATCAATAAACATTGGTTCTAAACAAAAATGAAGTCTCTATGGTTGTTGATATATCCTTCTGATTAGGGCTGTTGTACACCTATGTAAATTCTCCATAAGAGCAGTATTCCCTTAAATTCATGAAGGTTAGTTGACTACTTTTATTATTTCTTCATTGTTCCCAATAATAACAGGTAAAAAAAGTCGCGAGTCCGTACGACAACCTTAACACACCCAATAAATTAAACCACCATAAATTCTATCATTCTATGAATTTATTGACTTACACTTCAAGGACGTTCGCGATAACAGTAGTGACATATACAGGGTGTGCTACAAATGGCGGAAAAACTACACGTGACGCTTTTCTTAGGTTAAGTCTGAGTTGATAATCTCAATTTTAAAAAATGTTCAAACTCTCTTCGTTTGGTCACACGAGGTCATCCAAGTTGCAATTTCTATGTAACAAATATGCATAATAACAAAAAAATTGTTGCACAGCAGCTCTTTTAAAAATCGAACACGTCTGCAAAGTCAGTTTTCTCTTAAATAGCGTATAACCAGAATGATTAATTTTTTTTGTAAACTTTGACTTAAAATAATTTGTATTAATGGGGATGATCAGCCTCATTTCTTTATTTGCTGAATGGAAAGATCCTTAAAAAATATTGGACCCGTATTTTTTATTTTTCAATTTGGTCCCTTATTACGCGAGATATTTAGCTTCAAAGTGCATATCACCTGACGTCACTTTTGAGGCTGACGTCACTCACAAAAGTGATGTCAGGTGCACACTTTGAAACTGAAATATCTTACGTTCTATTGGACCGATATGTAACCGAATTACACCAAAAATCTTTGTTTTTTAATTACCTTTCCTCCCATATCAATGAATATGGAAAGTTCCGCCAGAGCTGATCATCCCCATTCAATTCAAAGGTTTAAAGTGTATACCACGTGTAGTTCTTCAGCAATATTTAGCACACCCTGTATGTCTATTGAAAGTATCATTTCTTCTATTTTATCTATGCATCGAAAAATATGATATTTATTGAAATTGTTACCATTATATTATTTGCACTTCCAAGCGATGTCTTGTGATGTCCATTGTGGTCGCTCTTGTGAAGTTTCGAGTGCTTGGCGGCGAATTTATGGGCAAACCCGCCGCTGCTGCCAAAGGAGCTGTGATTGACACTCTGCAGGCCGGACTTCTTCAGTACGATCGTCTTCATCATGGTGGTTGGTATATCCGTCTGATGTCAGATGTGTAGCTTCCAATGGTTTGCAAAAAAATGTGAAGGCCAGGCCAGTACGCCTACCACCAACGGCGGATAATTAATTTATGATAGTCCCACATTTTTTTCCACTTTACTGTTTTTATTAACACACTGGAGAACACTGGAGGTTTGGAACTGGTAAAACCAAAATGTTGGGAAAATCGTAAAATTTCTATCATCAACATCCTCATCATCAAAACCACAATGTTGTAAAGAACTCGAGAACTCTTGTCAGACAAGGGTAAATTTCGCTACTAAAACTATCGTTTTTTGCAAACGTGTTTTGACAGATATCTGCAGCCTTTGCGAAAATTGAAAAATAGAGCCTTCTAGAATCTACACAGGATTCAGGATGGACTAAATTTGACAGAAAAATGCCAGGTAACTTTGTAGTTTATGTCAAAACAAAACGATAATCTTACTATCAAAATGTGGAGAAAGTCTTCGGTTGGCCTCACGAGGTCCTCAAATTTTGAATTTTTAGGATACAAATATGCGAGATAACAAAATTCTTTATCGTTGCACTGCAGCTGTTGTAAAAATCGAACAGTTAGAGTTAGGGCCTCCGCAGTAGATGTACTCGCGCGCGCACGCTCGATCCGCGCGAAGATTATAATTGGAATATAATGGTGACCACAAAAACGCGTATGTGCCTCCAAGGCACATGCAGCGCGTTGGGACCTCCTGCTCTTTCTCTTCGTTTTACCCCCTTTTTTTACGAGCCGAAGTCGGGACTCGGGCGCAAATTTTGGATCGCAGGGATGTTGAATTTTTCTTCAAATTTCAAATCAAGTGCTAAACTCAAAACTCTTGTAGTCGTGTTTTGCGCTTGTTTCTGTTAATATTAATTAGTAATTATAATTGTTATTGTATTTCAAATAAAAGATTTTTGAACACTAGCCTAGCTCTTTATGCCGACCCAGCGCGATTTTCGCGGTCACACCATTATATTAAAAAATATATAACCATTCGCGTGGAACGAGCGCGCACGCAGCATATCTGCTGCAGAGGTCCTTAGTTTCTCTTAAATAGCATTTGACCAGAATTGTTAGCACTTAAAAACTTGTAACTTGCAACGAAAACGAATGTTGTTATTATGCACCGCGAACACACCCTAGATGGTTAACGTCAACAGGACCATAAAAGTTCCAAAATCAGCCGATTTTCTCAAAAACTAAATTTGGTATACAAACAGAACATGTTGTGTCAAAATAAAATTGTTGTTTATAATAATTTTACGATGAAAAATATGCGACTAATGATCAACCCACTAGATAACCACCTTAAAATTCAAGCCACAATGTATCACATTACATTTCGATGAAAATGAGTTAATGTAAACATTCGCACACTTTCAGCGTTCGCTGCGTGCGCAGAATTCGAATCTCGGGCAGTGTCAGCAGCACGTCAATTTCACTCTCAATAAAGCAGCATGCAAAATGCATATGCCGATAATTTAATGTCGTAATGACGCATTGTGCGCGCGCGTAACACGGGTGATTGAATCGCGATGCCACCGCCCGCCTCGCCGCCTCACCATTGTCGTTTCTCGTTTGCAAACGCCATCGCGCAG
>JARJDQ010018218.1:0-14650 GCA_030264215.1 Geostiba sp. GC000077 | reverse complement strand
GGGTTTTGGTAGCTAGAACCTGCAAACAGGCGAATCGCAAATACAATGTGTTTATTTTGCAGTTTATGCACAATTATCATTGCTAGGGTTATTAGGGAAATGTTGGTATGCAATAAGCCCAAGCACAACATACACACAGGTTTTATTTCATATGGTATTATAGAATGATTTCGATCTCACAGATTTAGACGAGTACTTCAAAATCATCAAGTTGTTGAAGTCCAGCTGAATGAGAGTCATTCAGACCAGACTGAGCTTTTCGAAAATGAGATCAAATTCAAGAAATTATCCTGAATACGAAACGTGCATGCAGTGGTCGACAAAAAAATGAGACCCAGGTATTGTACAACTTAACAATGGATGGAAGCTCTCATCGCGAGCAATATGGATGAGAAGATAAAACTGATTTTGAATTTGACATGGATTTCGTATCCACAAAAAATAATTGGAAATATATGGAAATCTATTATTTCGAAGCATGTTCAGTAGACCTAGTAGACCTATAGGTAATAACCTAGTCATCAGGTTGGTATTGGATTGATGCGTGAGTATTTATACAATAAACGTATAATATAGCTATTACGTATATTACGATTAGCGACCAGCGTATATATATAATTCATATATCCCGCGCAGATAGCATTAATGCAAGCCATTATCGCATTTAATAGACTCCCAAGCAGGGATCTGGGGCAGGTGAAGGAGTCATTAATATCGACATTAAGCAAAACTTCATAGCATAGCATAGACAAAGACATTTAAGTTGTGAATTATTTAACTCATTTTTAACGGTGTGAACAAAGGTCTTTGCCCAACAATACATCAATGCTCCAACTCTCACCCGCAAAAGAATAAAACCTACAAATTACTAACAACCGGTAATAACATAGGAGCATTACCATTTCTTTGCTTTGCATATTTAACGCAAAGTATAGTTGTAAGTGCGAGCAACATAAGAATACGTATAACTTGAGTTGTGTATGCTTGAAGCAGGTACCTGGGCGTAAAATGCAAAAAGGGGAAACGACGTGGAAAAGTGGAGAAGTGGAGAAAACGGCGGTAATTAACCGTTTTTCCACCGTCATGCAATTAGAAGCGCTCTTGCAGGTGTATTGGATGGAACCCTTCTAGCACCTCGCGAGCCCTCGCGGCCCTCGTGCCAACCTATCCCGGATGGCTGTGGCTGTAACACGGCATTATCATTATTGTTATTACCGCACGGTGTTCATAATGGTGTGCAATAATATATGCACACGACCGTGCGCATAATACGATACAAAACGTTACATAATATTTGCACTCATTACTCAGTAATAAATGTTCACGATGTACGCCTAATTGGTGCCTGCCCAGCTTTGAAATGGCCGTTTGCAGAATGCAGGAGAACGTGGTGGAGGCGCGCGCTTTTCGTTTAATGCCCGTGTGAGTTGGTGAATCATTCAATACAACTTCTTAGTTACACTTTGAATGGAATCGTCCTTAAAAGCTGTAAAAGTCGTAAAAGTCGCGTGCATTCCACCGATTCCAAACCGCATATTGTTGGCTTTTCCTGCTGTGTGTGGTGAGTTGTGAGTACTGTGCACTGAGTGGTAAGACACTTCTCGTGCGCCGCAGTTAAAGGTGGCAATTGCAGGGAGCGTTTATGAAGGGTGTACATGCGCCCGCCGGGATTACTGTTATTGCTCAAATTACATTTGCACTTACGGACTATACCTGAATCTGGGGGAAATGGCTAACATTTGTATTTCAAAAAACACGTTTCTTTACTGCTTAGAAACAAGTTTATTTCAATTTCAAAAATTGATTAGTAACTACACCCTGGTTTTAGTACAGTTTTAGTGCAGGAGAAATTGGTTTTTAGGTGGTACTTTCCCACAAAGATGGGGTTGGAAGTTTTTTGTTCGTTGATGGTACATTTTTGTCATACTAAAATTCCAAAAAAAGCTGACCATGCAAAATACATTTTTTTCTTGTACAAAGTTACAAATTGAGAAACACATTCGTCTCCTGGCGCCTCCACCGAACGAGTTTTTGGTGATACATATATTGATTACGTAATGAATTAGTTAACACTTCGAACATGCAATGGTTTCGCTAGAACGGGCATGATATTTGCCAACGTACCACGATGAAAATTTTATGTCACAATTATTTTTATCTTTTCAAAGATGCTAATTTTAAAATTGTAGTTGTTCTCACTTTTGTGTTATTGGTCGCGATATTTTGAAAACTTGATCTTAGTCTTTAGGATACCGATTCTACTAGATAATAGTCAGGAAACGAACATTAGTTATATCTCGATTCGATACTTCGCCCCTTTAGTAATTCGTGTTGGTGGAGGCGCCCGGAAAAGATTGAGTTTATCTATTTGACAATCTGTGCTAGATGAAAGGCACTTTGCAATTTGCATGCTTAAAATTTTCTTGATTTTTAGTATGTAACAATAATACCATCAACGAACTAAAAAAAGAAGAAGATGACATTTGTTGTTTAATTGGTATAAATTGTTTTCAATAATTAACCCAAAGTTCACATTACATCAAACATATTATCTCCACAGTTACTAAGAAACAGTAGCATTGAACGGTAAAATAATGATCCATCAAGTGTCCATCAAGTGTTAGTCTGCATAAATAAATAATCGTTCCTAATTTGAGAACTATGTACTCTAGGAAAATTGTTACTTCAGTTATTTTAATTGGTTTTTGCTGTTTTATCCGCAGTTGAGCGATTTTTAAACACCCTTATTTGAACGTTCAGAAGGAGTTTGAGCAAAGTACAATTTAGTAATCCAGCACTTGGCATTCGATGTGCAGGGTGCACAGTGAATTTGGGAAACAACATAGACAACACCATTACGGGCAATTACACGCCGATGAACAGCCAAATTCGATAATCCCATGCTGTGTTAAATCCATTAGGACCTTGCTACTTGAAACTTGATACTCTGAGCAGTGTAGTGCAACAGCTGATTGAGGACCGTCCAGCAGGTGCATTGTGTACAGTGGAGTAGTGGACCAACAACACAATTACTAACTATAATTTAATTTGACTTTAATTAAGACCCGAGCACGATTCCTGGTATAAAAAGGATTTATTGTGGTATATGATGCTGGAGGGATTCGTTATCTGTCCTGGAAACATATCATTCATCTGATTGAAGCAAGATACCTGCCTGCCTGCCACCGAAAGCAAATTTCGCGAAAGCTAAGCACGCGCGTGCCTAGTTTACGTCTCGTGCGCCCGTTGTCGATTTCAATTTCAGCAGGATCAGCGTTTTCAATTCCGTGCCGCTTTTTGGGCCTTCAGCACCCGCTCACAGGTGAATAAAACAATGGCACGAGTTTTGAGGTTTCGCTCCTAGGTTTTACGCTGGCACGACAGTCGTCCTCGTCACGCAATCCGCGAAATTCGCAAAAGCAACGATTTTGGATAAGAAAATCGTTATCCACACATGATGACGAAAACCATCAATCAGGTGTTCAAAATGACCCGAACAACCAAATATGCATATTCATGTGGACACGTGGACACATGTGCACAATGGAAATATTGATTCTATTCTTGTTAAAGTCGATTAATGAACTTTCTCCTGGTAGATTAGGGAGCAAAGTTCTCTTGGATTCTCCAGATTCTCTAACGTTTCCAGGTCCTTAGGTCCCTGTTTAAATCGTCCGGCGGCGCGTTCTACTTTGTCAATCGTGACAGACTTAATTTTCTTTTCCTTTTCGGCACTTTTTCCACATTTACGTCGCATGCCACGGCCTCGTGCGGGCAACTATAACCATTATCAAGCGAATAACTTTCCACCCTCCACTCGGCCGGCCTATACGCGGCTATATTAGAACTAAGGACCCGAGGGCTGGAGGACTAAGGATTCGGAACGAAGATAAAATATGATTTCGCGCGCGCCGCGCGTCGCTTTATGTTCTTTACGGTGTGATGCGTCCAGCGTGGGTGAGGTAAGAGCGCCGGATGAAAACGTGAAAATTCGTAGCCAGAAGCCTTTAAAACGCTTATATTGAAAAAGTTTGCCGTGAATTTTTATTAGTTTCAGGGAGGAGAATGCAAAATTGCAGAGCTGGGAGGAAAATACGCTGGCACGGAATGTTGGAAAGCGATTTTTCGTGCAGAATGAAGAAGACTTATTTCCCTGGTACACAGTTCGGCATTCATTTGTACATAATTAAAATATTTGTGCGCGAATGCTTGGCGAGGATTTTCACTTTCTCACTGACTTGAAATTCCTCCAGTGTTGTTTATCAATACATTACGTTGTTTTGTTTGAAAGCACCTGAAGCGAACATTTGTCTGCCTTGTCATGTCTGCCTCTTGGCTGCCAAGTTCCTGTAACATTTCGCGACTGTTCGGGGCTGCAAGACAGCTGCAAGATGGCTGCCACGCTACGTGCGCGCATGTTTATTAATGCGCTTTAGCGTATGTATGTTTGCCCTAAATTCGCTCCACATATGCTCACATTGCAAACATTTTAGACTGGCGAACAAAACTTCTTTTTTTGCGAAACAAGAAAATAAAATTCACGAGGCCTAAATAAATAATGTCTAATCAAATTGTCGTTAGGCTTCTTGCAGAAGAACTCACTGCTCGTTTGGTGGTTGGGCGCTGGAAGCCAGAAACGGGCAAATAATCAAATTGTTCTACGTTCGCAATTAATCGCGTTAAGAAGCGATCAATCAACTTACTCATTTCCTCCATTCGCTGCCTCTTCTTTCATGGTGGGTTTGCGGCCTGGAGCGCTTGGAACTATCGTATTTATAGGTGTGTAGCTCGCACGTGCTCGTGCTGCAATTCGCAGCCCGATTCCAATTTCGCCCACCCCCCGCTCCCAATTCCGCGCGCTTCTGGAGAGTTGTAATACAGCATGTGGGAGACGTCTTAATTCGACACGTATTAAAGATTGTCGCTCGTGGTTCGGCGTCATGTCACGTGAAAATGCGCGAGATTACATTCTACCCGCAGCGAGCAGAGCCAAGCAGCCAGCGGACTGGAATTCGAAGCTAAGAAACTTAGCACAGTGCGATGGTGGTGAGAGAGAGTCGCGTCGCGTCGGTGTGAGCCGAGTGGATTAACCACCTTATATTACTCTCATGGGATGTGGAGGCGAATGCTTTTCATTTTCCTGCGGCGCGTAGCCCGAGTAAATTCCATAGAAAATTTCACCTCGCACTTCTTCTTCTTCTCCTAGGTTGGAGACCTAGGAAGCAGAATTTCTCATGGCACTTGCGGCATTACCATCAGCTCGGTGTCCCCTTCAATATCCCTGTAGTTGGCTGTAGGAAAGCGAGAGAGAGATTGGAGCCACTGAGAACTAGATCTCGCGTAGGCGTAGATGGATTGAAGATTGAACATTGAGGTGCAGGATGGATTGCTTGCCGCATAGCTCATTGGGTTGGGTGGATTGTGTGCCGGGATGGATGGAGCTGTTGTGCGTGCGAGCATCGACATGCGTTCACTCAATTATGCCGGCATTCGCGGCGTGCTAAGGATGACTGCCATCTCAGTGCTGTGCTATGCGGGAAAATTAACTTACTCTATTGTGTGTTGCTTATTTTTGATTTTCTGTACAACTCGAAACACTGCTGTTTGGAGATCCTACGAATATTCTACGATATTTATACGTTGAAAGGCAGTTTCTGAACGAGTTTAAAGCTAAATGATTTGTTAGCTACAGGTAACTAGGATTTCGCCGTTATATGAGGTTATGAAGCAGGTAATTGGGATGTTTCATCTTGCACGTATTGTTAAATAGATAGACTACTTCCGGTTTCTCCACCACGAATTCTATATCGAATTTAGAGTAAAGAATGTTAACTATGGGCCGTTTGATTATAGTCTTCAAGAAATCGCTTCTCTTAGGAATTTTTTTAATCAAAAAATTGATTTCTTCTACAAACGCATCAAAGAGTGAGTGCAATTGCGCTCGAATAATTAGAATAATTAGAATCACTGGGTAGAGGGTGAAATTTTCCTTAATTTCATATATTCCACAGTGCATGTACGATTCAACAACAGGCAAATACATGCTGCTTATTCGCAAGAGATACAAGAATTTATTTTGAAAAATAATTGCCTATTTTAAATGAGCAATAACTCATAAACTTACATTATTGTGAAATAAAATTTTCATCGTGGTAAGATAGTACATTTCATGCCTTTTTCAGCGATACTATTGCATGTTTAAAATATTAATAAATTCATTACGTAATCAACGAATATATCATCAAAAACATGTCTGGTGGAAGCGCCGGGAGATGAATGTGTTTCTCTATTTGAAAAAGTTACCATCAACGAAATTAAAAAATTAGGGAATTAGTTCCACCTAAAAACCAATTTCTTCTGTACTAATATTTGTGGACGTGATTTTGGAAATTTCCTGATCGTAGAATATTCCGAGATATTTAATCAGTGATAGAGGATGGATTGTTTTAGAAGTCAATTTGCCGATGTCCGAAAACAGTTCTAAATGATTTTGATGAAACGATAGATTGAAAATTACAATTTGTACAATTCCCTGTTGTTTAAATTTGATTTTCGATAGAATTCCAGAATCTGCCATTTTGGAATCCCACCTAAAATGGCAAATGTTGAATAATGTAATAAATGGTACTAAAATGTAATATTATCGAACTGAACACAGAATTAATAGTAGTGTTGAAGGTGTAATGGTGGTACGAATGCTTTTATTGGCAAATGGGCTTAGCCCCCCACTATTCCAGCCCCACAACGGAGGCAAGAGCTAATTTATAACCGAAATGCACGCGAAAATTAACCAAAAATGATTGCACCGTCGACCACTACTGCCATTGATCTGCTGTAATAGCCTAAACCAAAAGTGCTTTTCCACTGTATACAGGGTGATTCAAAGCACCCTAAAATCAAAATATTTCAAATACATATATTACAGGGCATCTCTATGATTTTGTTCAGGTTTAAATCATTATCAAGGGTAATCTGGGAATAGGTACTGTGGAGATTTGGTGGTCCCAGTTTTTGGTTCATGCAGTGTAGGTGGGTAAATTTAAATCATGTATGAGAAATGAAAGGCACGTATCGAATGCGCGAGCGGAAATTAGGATTTATTGAACAGAACATTCGACAGCGCACCTTGTCGGCGCGGCGTTTCGGTGGCGATGGTGATGGGCGGTTTTGGGCGGCGGCGCGGCAGCCGGCAACAATGACGGACACGCGGAAGCGCGCCCGGACGCGGAAAGCTTCGCAAGTTTCTATAAATCATGCCATCCGTGGCAGACGGTCGGCACGCGTATGCACGCATTATACACGTAATCAGTACGTGTCATTTTCGCCATTATCGCCGCGCCGCCGCCGCCGCCGGCCCGCCATTCATTGCAATCTTGAATACTTTTCCGATTAATTATGCGGCGGACGTTGATAGAATGGCGAAGCGTAGGTACCTGCAAAATCAAATTTCCTCGGCGCGAGCCTAACGCAATATTAATGCCGTTGCGTCTATTAGTCGATAGTGATATGAGCGGTGAATATTAATGACTAAAACCAGCGACCAGAAACAACACCCCAATGGTACATGCGAAAAAGTGAGCAACATTTTGATAAATGTAATTTTCCACACCCTGATCTAAATTGCATTTATCATCTCTTCAGTATGTTGCTGTTTCATATTAAGGTGAAAAAATATAAAATTTAGATTGGATTGCTTTGCATTATTTGAATTTCATTTTAAAATGTTTTCCATGTCGCGGCAGGCAAATGAATGCGTCCGATATCGGTAACCGGGCAGGTATTATTAGATTATTTCCCTCGGCGCGAAAGTAATTTCATTCGGAAATTGATAAAGGATTACCCGGAAAATCTGTCGCCGACGTACGAAAATAAATGGATACAGTTTTAATAAGCTTTTCCTTCTTTTTCCTCTCCCTCCGCAATGACGGTGATGGTTCGATGCGGTGTCTCTGAAAAAAACCTACACAAACAGCAAAAAAAAAAAACTTTGGCACTGCCGCGACATATGCGAACCCGCAGCGATACGACAACATATTTTACGGGCGAAATATTTTTTGTTCCCTTTTTTTCACTCCCAGTGTGCGAAGTAAAAAGCACTGAAACACAAAGGCGCTGAAGCGTGGGAAGAATGTACACAAATCAAAAAATCAATCTGCGCCGCCGCTGGAAGAAATTTGAGTAAAAAATAAGGTGTGAAAAGTGCGTAAGAAGCGCCGAGTGAATGTGCAAATCCATCTTGGAAATTCAAACAGACGTGACAACGCAGAAATGTAAACAGTCAAATGTTTTGCAGTCGGTGGCGGGAAGCGATGAAAAAATCGATAAACGAGGCCGCGGCACAAAAAGCACACCATCCGAGCGTACAAAAATACGCCAACATTTGAATAGTTGTTATCAGTGTGATTGTAGGTGGAAATTTTAAATGTATTCTTCGTTTATTCTACGCAAAGCGTACCACCAGAAAAAAATACGAGATACGCGCGAGAGATGTTTCTGCGGGTTTAGGGTGCTCTGCAGGATTCGTGACCATGCTCAGGACTCCAATGTAATGAAAAAAATACATGACGAAACACGCCTGACAATGGTGAGCAGTGGAGGGCAGTGTTGGGATAAAAAAAAACACCAAACCAAGAAAAAAAGAACTCTACTGAACCTTCTGCAAGCGGGTAGATGCTGCGCTGTTGAAGCTTACAAAATCAGCAGAACTCGTCAAGTGCGGTCCAAGAGAAAAACGTGCAGAAGATGGCAGAATAAGCAAAAGTAACGAACGGTCTGAAAAGCACTCGAGCAGTGGGTGCCAAGACGTTGAATATTTTCAAGCATATTTTGGATATAGGTTAATGCCTCAGGACAATTATACTCGTTGCGGAGGCTATTATTATAAGAGAAATAGTTGGTTGAAGGTAAATATACTAAAATTCTATATAAAAATCTGAGCATTCAAAATGCGTTTTTTTTTGCCCAAAATTTCAATCCAGAAACACATTTGTCTCCCGGCGCCTCCACCGGACGTGTTTTTGGTCATACATTTGTTGCTTAAGTAATGAATTTGTTAACTTCTTAAACATGCAATAGCATCACTAAAAACGGCATTAAATTTGCCAACTTACCATGATGGAAATGTTTATTTAACAAAAGGGATGTCAATTAATAAATGAATGGTATGCACATCTCTCAAAAAAACCTTAAAAAAGCGATATCTTGAAAACTAAGGTCAAACGGCCAATAGTTATCATAGGGATTTAGAACATTTAAAATTGGCTTTGGTAATGTCATAAGGTAAATTTCCTAATCGAGGAATATGATGGCTTGTGTCCAACTGACCGAGAACCAACCCCAAAGTCCAAAACTAGAGTTCACTACGCTAATCGCAAAACCCACTGAAATAAATTCATATTACACATTTGCTGACAAACTTCCAGCCCCCTTACAAAAACCGTTGCACATAAACTCTTTGCACAAATTGCATTTACAACTTTTTTTACGTTTTTGCGCTCGACTGCGTCGGCTGGTAAGCGCAGGACAATATTAAAATGCTGCAGCCGAGCGTTGTTGAGCTGGGTCGTTGGTCAACGCGCTGCGCTCGTGCTGGTTATAAATATGCGAGTTTGCATGTCAACGTCGCGGCATAAAAACGCATAAAAGTTGCTTACTTTGAGTTTTAGTAGCCGCGCATGCCGCACACAAGGACGTGGCAGACGCCTGCAATCTTGCACCGAATGCCACTAAACTTAATCCTGGCCGGCATGCACTCGACGCTCCTAAGTACCATAAATACAGTTAGGGGCGGTTAGAGTCGTAATAGTGGTGTTGGTTTATGACTTTCGACTTTTAGTTGTGCAGAATGAGATGGAAGGGTGCTGGGTGTGGTGATGGTGGTGGTGGTGAATCCTTTATGCAATGGTGAGGCGGGTGAAATGACTTAGAACGAAACGCATTATACGTGCATTAGAATTTGCCGGGAACTAATAGAACAAACTTGGGCACTTATCGACGAGGAGGGAGCGCACGGGCCATAACGCGTTTCCAATTGGAAACGCCATTTTCCAATGGCTGAGATATACCTAAGACGTGAAGGCGTTGAGTGGGGGCGCGTGGAGTGCCGAGTGTGGAGAGCATGTGACGCCTTTTGTCAGAGTGGCATAAAGTTTTCGGCAAACATGACTGAAACTACCAAGCCTTCCAATGATTCCAGTCTTTAGACCCAGCAGTAGGAAAATAAGCCATATTCAAAATTGCGATAAAACTTCGGACTTAGTAGAAAACACTTCAAGCTCTTCAAAAGGGATGAACATTTTAAAATTGCTCGAGAACCCTGGAACGTTTAAAATAATGTTTTGAAATGTCAAGAAATTATTTGCCTAGGTGGAGAATACGATGGGTTGTTTACTTTTGCCTAAAATCACCCCTAAATTCTATAATTACTGTGCACGGGTCTATTAGTACGGGACAAATAGGTTTTTAGGTGGAACTAATTCCCACAAAGATAGGATTTGAATTTTTTGTTGGTTTTTAGCATGCAAAATGGAGAAACTCATTCGTCTTCTGGCGCCTCCACCACACGGACGTATTTTTGGTGATACATTTGCTGATTACGTAATGAATTTGTTCATTTTATAAATTTTTGTACATTTGGTACTTGCAATAGCATCGATGGAAAGGGCATTAAATTTGCCACTTACCATATTGAAAATTATTGCATAATTATGTAAGTTTATTAGTTTGCTCATTGAAAATTGCCAATTATTTCTTCAAGATAAATTTTTGTATCCCTTGCCAGTAAGTATTTGACTGTTGTTGCGTCATACATGCACTGTGAAATATATCAAATTAAAGGAAATTTCACGCTCTTTCCAATGATGCTACATTAATAATTGTGGTTGTACTCATTTTTGACTCATTGGGCGTTTAGTAAAACAATCACGTTGTTGTTCTTCATGGCCGAGATACAGTGTAAACTTTTTCCAAATTAATCTTTTGTTTTAATTTAAGGTGTAATTGAAAAATTATTTAATTTGTTATCAATTCTAATTTGAATTTTGATCCATTGGCAAAATCGTAGGAAGAATTAAATTTTAAAATTATAAGTTTTCAAATCTATATTTTTAAGCTCAGGATTCTTTCTTTAAAATAAATCAATTCCTCCTACGATATTACCAGTGTATCAAAAATTTCAATTGGAATTGATAAAAAATTAAATAATCTTTCAAGTACACTTTCAATTAAAACAAGAGGATAATTAGAAACAAAGTTAACAAAGACACTATATCCCTCTGAATCTCAGCCATGACGAACAGATTATCTACTTTTTTTCGACAATGTAACTCTTTTAATACCATCTATAAAACTCTAAAGGGCATTTCGCCAATAAAAATCACCCTGTTTAGAGGATAAAGTTGTTATATACTTTTATTTGCAAGGTCTGGCTAATATGGGATTAAATTCGAATCAACATGTAAAATTGAATCTCCTCTGAATTAAATTTTAGCAAAATAATCCCAAGCTAATCCGCGGACACATTAATTCATCTTCCCCGCCTGTCCAATTATCGAAGACGAGACTGATTGACGAAGTGCGTCATTAATATTGACAACACGAGCTCTTGTACCCGGCTTCTGTTTGACGGCGTCTGTATTAGGCAAATTCACTTAATTTTAGGCAATTATACATTATTTATTCACCACAGCACTCTGGCCACCAACTCGTTGGAAGTCACTGGTGAAATCAGTCGACTTCACACGACTCCACCATTTTCAACTTTGCGCAAAATTACATTTTGCAATAGTTGACGTTTATCGCCCACAGGGACAGAAATAAGACCCATATCATGATCATCGCTGATCAAGTTAAAGTTGTCCTGTGAAACTGGGTTTAGAGTTGGCGCTCAGATTCGGACTTTGGAATTGGTTTTGAAGAGGGGTTTGGAGTTTACGTAGGAGATGAGGAGAGCCTGAGATGGATATGGTATTGATGGTTTTTGAGTTTTGGCCAAAGTTTCTTTGTTATTAAATTACTCGTGCATCCGCGCGCATTGTGCTAATAACCATTTGGAAGGTCGGCGCCGGAAAGCGCTTAATTGCGATGGGAATACACCGCTTCGCAAAACTACCCTCAACACCGGTGTTCCACCCCCCGAATTCCTTCCGTAGTGTCTCTCCATTCCGACTCCCCCATTTCTACTTGACTTCCATACTCCCCGTCTGACTTCCACAAGAATATAGCTTCCCCCAACCATAAGCCGGGGGTGATTTCGCCGTGTAACTTCTGCCTATCGGTCGTTTCGCTCGCGTGTCGTTCGTGTCGCGCCATTTACATTTCTTTCTTTTATGCCCTTTATGCTGCGTCTTCATTTCGACGGGCGAACTTTCTCCATAGCTTCCAGGGCTCCCACGACTCTGCCTCTGACCCGCCCTACCATTCCTCGCCGTATTCGCCTACTTCTTTACGAGCGTTATTCTTCGCCGTCGGAATGCGACACAGTGGCCCAATTTACATACGTGTAATCCACGCATATTGCCGCCTCTTTGCGCCTTTGTATCGCATGCGCGCGCGCCGCTGGCGTAAGATCTTTTACGACTCCCCGAGAATTAGAGTTTATTTCTTCGTTAATTTTGGGATTCGGCGGGGTGTGCTTAATTCTTAGCACTTTTGAAACTCCAGCTTTTGGGTTATTTGGAGTGAACAACAGGTTGAATGAAAAGTCATGTGCGACGGGGGGGACTAAACTTTTACCAGCTCGCAATACAACAAACAGTCGCAAGTAAGATTAAACGCATAAAGGCGCGAAGCAATTTTCATTCATGGATTATTAAAGTTTGTGAATATTGGATGAAAGTGAATCTAATCTAATCCGTTGGACGCTACCACTTCAATATTCACAGAGGAATATTTAGGATCCTAACTTAGCAGTGGCATTACCAAGTAATTCCATTGTTATGTTAACTTGTATGTGCTATATTTTTATGCCGTGTGTTTAATGTTGAGGAAAGAGGTGATATCATAAAACTCGCCCGGTTAAATTAGTCGTGTTAAATTAAGAGGAAAGCTTAACGCTTTCCGGTGACATCTCCGGCTTCACCATCACGGGTCTCATTCTCGCTTTTCCTGCTTGTTCCCGCACGTCTGTTGTTCGGCTTGTTCCCGAATTACAATTACATTCCGCTGCTCCACGCCCGATGCCTTTCTTTATCCACTGCCAGGCGACTCCACCATCGCACCACACACATTCCAATGTCTTGCATTCTGACCACCCAACACCATCCACTGCATCCACAAAAATGCCAATTGCACTGCATCCACATTACCGCAATTAAATTGCCAACGACTTTTCCGCTCTCTTTGTACTTTAGCGAACATTTGGGACATTCGTACAAAAGTTAATTCAATTTACATTTTCGGCGTATGCAAATGCCCTGCGTCGCTGATTCGGGAAATCTTCAAAGTGCCGTGGCGCGTAGGAGGAGGTCAAACAAATGCACAAAAAATGAACCGAAATTAAATAAAATAACTCGCGGGCGAGTGTCGAGTGTTGTTGAAGCTGGCGGCAACGTCTGTGTTGGCGCTAGCGAAATAAAAGAAATACCTACCTTGCCGGAAGCTCGGGCACAAAGCAAAATTTCGCTTCAGTAGGGATAAAAACGCGGAATTTAAAAAGAGCGGGAACAAACAAGAAAGTATGCGCTAGTGTAATTTAAATATTCCGAATTGCTCTCGAAGAAATTTTAATTATAAGCGCAATGCAAGAAAAAGGGAACGGACTTGCTTTATTTTTGTCTCCTTATTTTTTATGCGTCGCGTTGGCAAGTAAAGTGTGCTTTTATTTGAGGTTTTCCTTTGCGGCAAACTCATTGTGCTTTGCACAATCTGCTAGTTATTCTAATTTGAACTCGGAGCAATAAAGAATTCATTTTGTTGCGAGTGTGGACAATATTCAAGAATAAAACTTAATTGAATTGTGGCATACCAACTTCCACACTACACACTAACACCAGTTCATAAAATATTTATATTTTTCGTTATTCGCCGTTTCAAACTTTCGCCAGGAAAGTCACAAGTGCTGGACAGTTTGAGAAGCGTAACTTTCTGGGATGAGGGATTGTGGGATGCCGAGTAAGGATGACGACTGAGAAAGTCCCAAAGGTCGGAGGGAAAGATCATCTTTCACTTTTACTTTCTTAAGCCGTCCGCAATGTTCGTTCGCAAATTGTTGAATTCCACGAAATTAGATCAAGCTTAAAACTTTTTGCCATTTTTTGGGTGCTGCTTTCTCCTACCTTCTCTTCTTCATTCTCTACCACTCGACGTTGTTCCTTATGCTTCTGAATATAATGTTATATGCCACACAACTCCACGGAAGTTAAACTTGCATTTTCAACTTTTCTTCGTTTCTCTCAAAGAAAAAGAGCAATGTTGGTTTTGCATTGGTAAGTTTCAGAGCGACAAGCAGCTGGCCGCTACAAGGGAAGTTGAAATATACCAAAATTAAAGGTTGAACATAAGTAGCAGTTGGGTTATTAATGAAGTCAAAATATAACGATTTTTTTCTATAGATCCTGTTATTTGCTAACCAAGAGCCGAAAGCCGAGAGGAGATGAAGAGAAGTTGCAATTTATTCATAGCCATAAGCCTTTCAAATGACACACGGTGGGTG
>JARJDQ010018214.1:0-13029 GCA_030264215.1 Geostiba sp. GC000077 | reverse complement strand
GGGGGGGGGTGGGTGGGGGGGGGGGTGGGGTGGGTGGAGTGGGGCGGGTGGTGGGGGGGGTGTGGTGTGGGGGGGGGGGGGTGGGGGGTGGGGGGGGGGGGGTTTGGGTGGGGGGGGGGGGGGGGGGGGGGGGGGGTGTGTTAAGTTTTGGGTAATGGTGGAGTTTGATTTTAACTTTTAACAAATGCGGGGTAAATTTTACTTAAAGTTTTAAGATGGGTGGGGTATAATTTTTGTAAGGGCGGAGTTTCAACGTGTAGGGCGGAGCTAAGTTTTTAGAAGTTCCGGAGCTTGGTATAAATAAATACAGGGTACAACTTGCTTAAAGTTTGGATATGGGCGGGGCATCATTTTTGTAAGGGCGGAGTGGAAAAGTGTAGGGCGGGGCTAGTTTGTAGAAGGTGTGGAGTTTGGTTTTAATAAATGCGTGCTAAAACTTGCTTAAAGATTTGTGATGGGCGGGGCATACTCTATTTGGGGGTGGAGTTTAAATATGTAAGGGGCGGAGCTAAGTTTTTAGAAATTGAGGAGCTTGGTTTCAATAAATACAGGAACTTCCTTAAATTTTTGCGATGGGCGGGGCATAATTTTTGTACGGGCGGAGTTTAAATATATGTAAGGGGCGGAGCTTAGTTTTTAGAAATTGTGTAGCTTGGTTTTAATATATACAGGAAATGTGTGTGATGAGGGGGGGGGATATATTTTTTGAGGGGCGGAGTTTAAAACAGTATGGGCGGGGCTTAAATCATAATTTACCTCAATTTCTCATCGATTTCGGTGTGAATCGGCGTCGGTTTGTTCGTGACACGATTGACATCCTCGTGCAGCCCCTCCAGGAGATAGCGCAGAAACTCCTGCGCATCCTGCTGCGAGTAGCCCATAAAGCGGGGCGCAAATCGCTGTATCTGGCTCTTGAGCGCCACCGTATTGACGACGCGATCGTTGCAATCCTCGCTCCACAGCTCCTTCATCACCTGCGCGAACGCCCGAATCAGCGCCCCCTTCATGCTGGAGAGTGACGTGTTGATGTCCGCCGCATACCCCTCCTTGCGCACGTACTCCAGCAGCGGGCGCGTATTGCTCAGGCACTGCACCACCGAGTTCATGAAGCACGTATTGCCGATGTTCTTCAGCCCATTGAGGCCCATCTGCTTCACCGGGGAGGCGCGCTGCTCATAGGTGGGCGTGGCGGTCGCCGCCCCGCCCGACGAACTCGTCGATGTCGTGGAGGTGTCGCACGAGGCGGCCGCTGAGGCGCGCGCATGCGACGCATCGCGCTCCAACGAATTGCGTCCGGAGGAGGAGCCGCCGAGCGCACCGCCCCCGTTGCTGCTGATTGGCGAGCGGTTCAGCCGCGGCGACGTACAATTCACATCCTAAAAGCAAACACATCGACATTAGTCTACCTCTCTATTCATTCGTTCACACGCACACACCACAAAATGGTGAGTGCAGACATTGGAGGCGTGGCTGTTGGAAACAAAATGGCACTTGAGTCGGCGCCCGTCCAGCAGGCCAATCACGAACGCGAACAGCACGACGCCGAGCAGCGACAGCCATAGCGGGTAGATCACGTACGCCATCAGTGCCTTAACGTAGTATGACGTCACTAGCGGCGCCATTTTGTTTCAACATGCACCACGAATACACAAACTTAAAAAATGACAGTGGCGAGAAACTTTATGGACGATGGACTAAAATTTGGCGCATTTTAGTTGTTCGGGTTGTTCCGATTCGGAATGAGGTTGAATGGCGAATTTTCATGATGGGACCGGTTATTAATAGCACAGCCGGCGGCGTGTGCGCGACACAAGTTCACTACACAGGGCACGACACGAAAGACGCTGCCAACTTGCCAAGATTTACTTGATCAGAAATCAGAAATCACGGGGACACGAGCAAAACGAGCAAAAGCAACACCAAACACAAGCCCACAGCACACAACAAATATGGGAACATGGCGTTAGTTGTTATTAGCTTTTGTTTCACTGGAAGCGCTCTCATTGGTTGAATGGTTGGTTGTCTTACGAATGTGTACGCTGGCGAACGATTGAAGTACTCTTGCTGGCGCACGGACATGTGGACACTAGATGGCGGCACAGCGCCACAATCTCTACTTGTGCTTCAATTCTTCAAGGCCTGCACGTTGTGCACTGCTTTCCGAGTTTCCGACGTTTGTGTTGCGATTTGCGTTTCGTGCTGACACACGCGTACGTCGCCAAATAAAAATGCAAACGACACACATCAACACAACAAACAATTGTGCTGTTGTGTGGAGAGGGGGGATCTCAGATGTAACAAGATGGCCGACGCGTGAGTGGGAGGAGCACCTACGGCGGTGGGCGGATGCACGCCGCAACCATCGGGAGGGACTTTCGAATTTTTCAACGCCGATTCGCCAGCGCACGCACACAGAGAATTTTCGCTACGATACTTTGAGTTTGACGCCCACCGTCATACTGACAGAACGCGCGGAGAATGGGGATGGGGCGCACTCACCTTGGCGGCCTTTTTCGTCACCTTGACACAGTCGCCGTTCTCCTGCGCGGCGGCGCCGCCCTCAGCAAAGTCGGCCGCAGCGGCCTTGGCCTTCTTGGGATGCGCCCCGCCCAGCGGCGTCACCGTGAGCGCCGACTCCGCCCTCGGGGCGGGGCCACTGCCGCCGCCGGCAAGCCGCCGCCCAACGCCGGCGCGCGTCTGCGTAGCGGTGGTGGTCGAGGTGCTCGTGGAGGCGACGCAGCGTCGCTCGAACTTGCGCGTCATCTCGAGCACCGAGACGCCACCTGGCGGCGGCGGCGGCGGCGGCGGCGGTGCGCGGTTGCCGTTGTCGTCGGCGTCGCTGCTGTCGCGCGGCCGCATGTTGTCCACATCCGGCCGGGCGTCAGCGCGGTTAGCTGGGTTAGTCACGCTCACGCCCACACACACGTTGCGATTAGGCTCCTCCTCCTCGGGCGTTACCTTGAGCAGGTCGACGGTGCGCGCGCGCGATTGATCGCGATTGCGCAGCACCGCCGGCACGTAGTTGGACGCTGAGTATTTGCTGCGCAGGTCGGCGATGGAGTCGACCACCGATAGGCTGCTGCTGCGCGATGTGGCGCGCGTGGGCGCGTCCAGATGGTTGTCGAGCGCGCGCGACGATTCGCGGCGCGCGCTCGGCTCGCGCGTGCTCTCCTCGCGGAAGCGCGACGTATAGCCGTCCTCTGTGATGCTCCCAGCTCTAAAACGCAATGGACCAATCAGATCGTTTGCTCCGCCTGGTTAAGGGGCGTGGCTCCACTAACCTGGAATAGTAGCTGCGACCGCTGGAGTCGGCGTACGAGCGCGTCGAATAGCGCTCGCTGGCGTAGGCGGAGATGCGCGGCGGGACGTACGAGGTGCCGCCCCCGTAGCCGCCGTACGCGGCGCGCCCGCTCTCCAGCGACGCGCCGAACCCGCCCCCCGCGCGATACGTGCCAGACAGACCTGATGACGCCGTGCTGCGGTGCGGCGACAGCACAGGCATATTCACCACCACTGATTCACACCCTGGGAGCGGCTAGGGGGGCGGCTAACCTCAATCCGTTCGACGCTCGCACTGACATAACCTACAAAAAACAAACGCTTGATTACTACAACAAAAACCACACACCAGTCACTATGGCAATGGATGTGCGAATTCAAACTATCACAAACACCAAAATTCCTGCTACCGCCTGCAGGATGCAGGAATATGATATGTTTTGTCGCGCGTATGTCGCGTGTGGTCGCATTCGCATTTATTTTGGACCGCTTCGCGATGACTCGCTTTTTTTGCCCTCTTGCTGCTCCTGCTGCTTCTCTCCTGCATGGCCAGCAGGCCAGCAGGAAAGTGGGAAAAGGTGTTATTAATAGCCAAACGCGCAGCGGCACAGGCAGCTATTTCGTATTTTTAGAAAAGTGCGTCGCGCCGCAAGCCGCCCGCAGGACAGGAGGGCAGCAGGATTTACATCCTCACGTGCGGCAGGGCGGGCGACGCCGCGCGCGACGAAAAAACGAAACAAGGCCAAGGACCGCCGTCGCGCTGCAAACAATCGACGAAAAATCGAATCCTGCTGCCCTGCTGAACGGGCGGCAGGTGTGGAACACTTCCAGCAAGGTCGCCGGCGCGAAAATTCACTCGCACGCACCGCACCGTGTGTCACTAGCACTAGCACTACTACATACTCCCACACTGCATAGGCCTGCAAGGCGCAGCAGGAATTCACCGCAAACGCACCTTAAAATAATCCAATACAATGTGGTATGGTTGCAGATGTTTCCTTTGGTTTGTTGTGTGCACTTGTTTTTTGTTTGCCTAGGCGTTGAGGCTTCCTGCTGGGATGTTATCCTCGATGGGGGGATTGTGTGGCTGCGTGCCGCAGGAATTCAGCAGCGAACGCGACGCTCGCTCGCACTGCGGGGCGCTCGCACCGACGTCGCCATGTTCGCGCCGCTGCCCGATGACGTCATCCGGCACGGTGTATGTGTGCGGCTGTGCATGCGCGGCCCCACTCGGCAGGAATTCCTGCGCCGCCGCGCGCACGACCTTGACGCACGCACCGGCAGCCGGCACCCGCCACCCGGCGCCACGAGTATGGATTACGTAATGTGTAATGTGCAGCACGCCTTCTTTTCCATTCCTTCAGCATGCCATCCAGAGTTGCAGGAAATTTGAATTTCGCGCTGTTTCTCATTTTTCAAACTGTCAAAAAGTGCTAATCAAAAAGTTATCTTAAACCTTGAATTCCTCAGCCTTGGGTGTACTGATTACATCCTGCCTGGTGTCATGTGATAGAGAATTTAAAGTACTTCTATAATACTACCGGTTAATTATTATCAGGATGTGTTATCGCTTGATATTTCAATGTTATCAGGTGTTACACAAAAAGTTTATGCTTCACATCTAGAAAATCAAATTGCGCCCTTATTTCTCAACAGATTTTAGATAACTTGGTGTTATTTGAAAGAGAATTTAATCACCTATCGATTATGATAACTTCATAGTTGTTATCACCAATAGATCTAATGTTATCACGCTTGAAAAGCCATAAAAGCTATAAAAATTAAAATATATCTTAAAATTCTGTAATTTTGGAGTATCGTCGAGGATATAAATAATGATCCAGTGACGTCAAATATTAAGCTTTGCTTTGAAGTACATTTTGAAGTTTCCTAGTCAGAATAATGTCGACATGTCGAGTTTGACAACGAAATTTACGATTAGCTCAAGAAGTGGTGCGACGCGTTGATTTCTTTTTCGGGGCATCGGGGCATATTTAGGCGTTTGCCCAAGGGGAGCACAGTGTAAAATTCATCGTTTACGTTGTAACGGTTTGGCTTGCATCATTTGGAATCTTTTGGAACACTCGCTATATTTTCCTGCTGTCCTGCATCTCACTCGCGCACGACGCTCGGCGCATCATTCGCAGCTCGTCTGGTGCCGTCACACAAATCCGAAATCATCGACGAAAGCGACGAAATTAAATTCTGCTTTTACATGTGAAACTGTGAAACATTCGGCCATTCAAGCTGGGCTGTAAAAACCGAGTGAAATTCGCGAATTCGCGGTGAAAATGGGCACAGTACATGCAAAAGTAGGTATTGTGTAATATTCTAACCTAAAAAAGTGTTTTTATCCCATTTTGCTAAGCTTCACACGCTATAATTTGTGTTTTTGCGTTGTGTCGTGCAGGAGGGGCATGCGGTGAGCCCCGTGAGCCCTTTCCCCAAGGCAGATATCAACTACGACGAGTGCCATGAGACCAAACAGTTGCCATTGAGTGTGCCAGTAAGTATCGCATCACTCAATACTCAAACCTCGAAACAAATTTGATTGATTTATTAATGGTGTTTATTGCTACAGGCCAGAGTAGATCGTATACATGTAGAGGGCTTGGGCAGAACGAAAAATGACATAGTGGAGTCGGTAGTGAAGGACATCTTCACGGCGGAGACCTTTGAGGATGTGCTGTTCAAGACGCACAAGGCGCGCATGAAGTTGGACCAGTTGAACCTCTTTCGGAATATTGCCGTGCACATTGACATCAGCCGAGGGCGGAAGGCGACACCGGATGGGCTCGAGGTGACGTTTCAGGTGAAGGAGTTGCGGCGCCTCGTCGGTGGAGTCACCACCGAGATTGGGAACAATAATGAGGGGTCGCTGGTGGTGGGGCTCAAGGCGCCGAACATGGCCGGGCGTGGGGAGCGCGTACAAGCTGATTATAGGTTAGATAATATACGAAGAAACAAGCAAAAAACCTTAAAACAAACACTTTTGCATAAAAATTGGTTTGGCAACAATGTTTTAGCTACGGATCAAAACGCACGAACAACTTTAACATTGCCTTCATCAAGCCGCTGATTGGTCAGCGCAATCCGATGCTCTCAGCGAGCATCTACCAACGGCACAGCGAATGGCCGACTTCCGGTTTCAAACTGCGTGAACGCGGCGTCACGTTTGACTTTGGCATTAATTCCTTTCCACTTGTAAGTAGTACTACATACCAAAATGTTCCAAAAACGTATTTTGAGGTTATTACCTCTTAACCTCGAAATAATTTTTTGATTCGATTAAATTTAACCTCAAAAACGCTCAAAAAAGCGCAAAAAGGCGTAAAATAGTTATTTTGGGGTTATTACCTCTTAATTTTAAGGTTATTACCTATTAACCTCAACATTTTTGAGGCGTTTTGAGGTTACATTTAAACGTACCAAAAAGCTCGCTTTTTGACGAGCTTTTTGAGGCGTTTTTGAGGTTAACTTTTTTTGCCCTACAGATCAAACACAACTTTCAATACGACGTGAGCGTACGCGACCTGGGTGTCTTCAGCAGAAGCTCGTCGTTCGATGTGCGCGAGGAGTCCGGCACCACGCTGAAGTCGGCGCTGCGGCACATCCTCTCGACGGATCTGCGCGACGAGCCGATCTTCCCCAGCTGCGGCTCGCTGTTCCAGCTCACCACCGAGCTGGCCGGCCTCGGCGGCAACGTCGGCTACGTGAAGAACGAGGTGTACCTGCAGAGCAACTACTCGCTGCTGGACGACTTTGTGCTGCAGACGACGCTCGCCGGCGGCGTGATGAACTCGCTCAGCGACGACAAGCAGATCAACGTGTGCGATATGTTCCACCTGGGCGGGCCGTTGTCGCTGCGCGGCTTCAAGGCGCGCGGCATCGGCCCCAAGTCGGGCGAGGATGCCTTGGGGTCGCTGTGCTACTTCTCCGGTGGGCTGCATTTGTACACGCCGCTGCCGTTTAGGCCCGGCAAGGGCGGATTCGGCGAACTCTTCCGCACGCATATGTTTGTCAACTACGGCAATGTTGCTGATCCAACACGAGGTAAATGATTGCTTGAACTTTATCTCCCTATAATGCGGGTGGTAAATGAACTTTTAGAGCCCTAGGGAGGTAACAGATCAAATGTAGATAAAAACTAAGCTTAAGGTACGTTCAGGGAAAAAGTCAAAAACACATTTTAAAGCTTATTATGCAGGGTGGATTTTATCTCCCCTAATTGACGGGCGGTTAATGAACTTTTACATCCCTAGGGAGGAAACAGATCAAACTCACAAAAGCACCAAAAAAACAAATCTTACGGTTGTACAGGGAAAAAGTAAGGAACACATTTACAACAACCTTCTTATACAGGGTGAACTTTATCTCCCTATTTTACGGGTGGTAAAGATAATTTTACAGCCCTAGGGAGGTAATAGATCAAGTTTATTAAAACAAAAGCATAAAAAACAAAACTTACGGTTGTACAGGGAAAAAGTGAAAACTCATTTTCAAGCTTTTTATAAAGGGTGAATTTTACTACCTGTAATGCGGGCGGTAACTGAACTTTTACAGCCCTAGAGAGGTAACAGTTCTAACTTATTAAAACAAAAGCATAAAAAGAACTTATGGTTGTTCAGGGAAAAAGTAAAAAACACATTTAAAATGTTATTGTATAATGAGGGCGGTAAATGATCTTTTACAGCCCTAGAGCATTAGGGAGGTAACAGATCAAATTCGTAAAAAAAGTATAAAAGAGCAAAACATACGGTCAGTTGTGGGAAACAATTTAAAAAACATTTAAAAGGGTATTGAGCTTTATCTCCCTGCAATGCGGGCGGTTATGAACTTTTACAGCCCCTGGGAGGTAACAGATCAAGCTTATTAAAACAAAAGCTTGAAAAACAAAACTTACTGTTTCAAAAACACATTATTATACAGGGTGAACTTTATCTCCCTATAATGCGGACGGTAAATGTTCTTTAACAGCCCTAGGGATGTAACAGATCGAACACATTAAAAAAAGCACGGTCAGGTGTGGGAAAAAGTAAAATACAGGGTGTAACTATAACCATAAGTATTCATTTCTTTATGCTTTTCTTTTTCTTATAGCATTTGTTGTAATGTAAACTTTTGTTTTTTGTTTATATTTTAAGATGAATCGGTCGTGGAGCAACTGCGGAACAACATGCGCGTGTCTTCCGGCGTTGGTGTTGCGGTGCGCCTCGGGCAGATGGCGCGCGTCGAAGTCAACTACTGCTTCCCGCTGCGCTCCGAGCAGGAGGACCGCATCAATCCGGGCGTGCAGTTTGGCATCGGCGTGCAGTTCATATGATAATTGCTCCGCCCACCTGCTCCTGTCCTTCTGTAGCCTAGTCAAAACGAAACCGCAAATCCTAAAATGGGTACCCTCCCCCCTGGCTCACCACCAAGTCACCAACCACCACCACTTAAAAACACCTCATCCTGCTCATTGTTACCACATTGAGTACCGCATCCGAAGGGTACCTCGATGAATCACGAGTGTTAGTTATTATATTTGAAAAGACCTATACTGCCTATATTTTACTTGTCAAAGGCGTGTTGTGTACTTGTATACTATGCATTTAAGGCGTTTGCGCATGCGTAATGCGCGTGCGCGTAGCGAAATGAAGGCAATATGCTCCGTTAGAGGTTAGGCATTTCTTTGGCCTTTTTTAAGGTTACATTTGCTTAGTACCACCACATGTCATGGATGGCGGTGTACGTATACGTAAACAGGACGGTGACGAAGATGACGCTGCTGATCCACAGGAGGGAGATCAACATGGACGACTGCATGCCCTGCAAAACGGTAGGATTTAACCCATGGATGTGTACACAACGGCCCCGCCTTTAGTTACTGGAATAATGGTGACGTCCATCTTGTCGCCCGCCATCATATCCATGTTCCCAAAGTCCATCTTCCTGTTGCGCTGGTGCTTGTTGAGCATTTCGCGTCGTTGGATGGCGTAGCTTTTCCGATCCAGCATCTGCAACCGGAAACACGGAATTGAGGAAGTACACAAGGTAACAAGCAAGGTCAAAGTCGAAGGAGACAAAAATTTGGTGCGTTTGAGACAGCAGAACGCAAGCGTCAAGAACTGACATATGACAATCATTCCTTTACCCTTGAGCGGCGGAGACTCTCCCGGCACGTCTTCAAATTCGTGAGCAACATTTGTACTTGGTTTGACCTTGAGCTTCACCATCGGTAAACTGTAACAACTTTTTTGTGTCTTCTGCAATTTTAAACTGAAATTTAGAATGAACCCGTTCTCATATCAGAGAACAGAGTACTTTTGACAGTGTCATTAATATTTTGACATAATTTTGACATTTTTTCGTGTGAATTGCTTGATAATTTTATTGTCATATACATGGTCATACATAACTTTTAAGTATGATTCATAGTTCGATTTTAGTTTACAATTTTACACTTTTGCAATTAATTTTTTGCCCCTCTTTTTGGTCGCGTACGCCCGATGAAGGTTATACGCCCTTCGACGGCGACCTTCAGTGGGCTGACCTTGGGCAGGTACTCCCTGTACGCCGCAATATCCAACGGTCCCTTTTGGTAGTCCTGGAGATTGTCTGCGATGACAGCGAAGCCGTCGCCACCACCAACTAAGAAGGACGGCACCACGATGCGGTAGTCCTTATTCACGTCCAAGGGTTCATACTTTGGGGATTCACACTCTGCGCAGAGGAGTTGCGCGTCGACGACGCGTGCGCCCTCTGGCTGGGAGAGGTCGTAGACTACTTTAAAACCTACAGAGTTGCATAATGCAAATAGCTGTGAATTGAGGTTATAACATATATATTTTTAATTATATGAATACCTGAAAGCTGATTTAAGTGCACGTTGGCGATGCCGTTGCGGAAGCGATATGGCGTGGCGCCCACCTCCAGAAAGGTAAGGATGTGCTCACCTTTGAGCACACCTACGTCCCAGGTGTTGGAGAATGGCTGACTCGTCACCATGTCGTTGTAGGTTATGTCTGCACAGCAAAACCATCAAAATATGAATGTAAATTTGTGATTTTGGCTCTGACTGCACTATTTTTGTGTGCTTAAAGAGTTAAAGCTTACTTCCAACTGGTATTGACGCTCGAATTCCACCAGAGTTCATGATTGCTAGCGAGGCATTGCTTTTGTACTAAAATGAGCAAAATATAACCTTACATTTGAACTATTCAACTATGTAACCTGGTACAATTCTTGTTACTTACAAAAGATACCATTGCGTCTGTAACGAAATTGCCAAAGTTACACTCTAGGACTCGACACGTCTCCGCGTCCAGGGGCACCTCCGTGACGCCGAAGACCTCTTCACCGGCCTCGTTGACAATGTCCTGCCATGGTTGCATAAGTTCTAGAATCTTTGGATCTGCACAAATACGAAAATCAATGTTTTAAATCATTGAACTTTAAACGTTTGTTTTCATATGATTTCATTGTGATATACTATGGTGTTGTATATCAAACGCTTCAGAATTTAATCCACTTTAAAATGATACCAGGGAAGTTAATATTTGAAGTAAATTTAACCTCAAAATTGAGGAAATTAACTCGGAAATTAAAATATATATTTTTTATTCTTGAACTTTAAATCCTTGTAATTTGATGGCCCAAATTTTTAAAACTGTCGTGTCGTATATAATATTCTTCAGAATTGAATCCTCTTTAAAATGATACCAGGGAAGTTAATATTTGACGTAAATTTAACCTCAAAATTGAGAAAATTAAAATATTCTCTTTCATTTTTGAGCTTTAAATCTTTCTATCTTGATGGCCCTACCTTTTAAAACTGTCGTTTCGTATATAACATTCTTCAGAATTTAATCCTCTTTAAGAAGATACTATGCAAGTTAATATTTGAAGTAAATTTAACCTCAAAATTGAGAAAATTAAAAATAATTTAAAATTTTTGTTTTTTAGCTTTAAATCCTTATATCTTAATGACCCAAATTAAAATATTCTCTTTCATTTTTGTTTTTGAGCTTTAAATCTTTCTATCTTGATGGCCCTACCTTTTAAAACTGTCGTTTCATATATAATATTCTTCAGAATTTAATCCCCTTTAAAATGATACTATGCAAGTTAATATTTAAAGCAAGTTTAACATCAAGATGAAGAAAATGAAAATATTTGTTTTAATTTTTGTAGTTATGAACTTTAAATCCTTGTATCTTAATGATCCAAATATTGAATTCTGTCGTGTGATATATAATATTCTTCAGAATTTAATCCTCTTTAAGAAAATACTATGCAAGTTAATATTTGAAGTAAATTTAACCTCAAAATTGAGAAAATTAAAAATAATTTAAATTTTTTGTTTTTTAGCTTTAAATCCTTATATCTTAATGACCCAAATTTTTAATACTGTCGTTTCATATATAATATTCTTCAGAATTTAATCCTCTTTAAAATGATACCATGCAAGTTAATATTTAAAGCAAGTTTAACATCAAGATGAAGAAAATGAAAATATTTGTTTTAATTTTTGTAGTTATGAACTTTAAAACCTTGTATCTTAATGATCCAAATATTGAATTCTGTCGTGTCATATATAATATTCTTCAGAATTTAATCCTCTTTAAGACGATACTATGCAAGTTAATATTTGAAGTAAATTTAACCTCAAAATTGAGAAAAAGGAGAATAATTTTAAATTTTTGTTTTTTAGCTTTAAATCTTTATATCTTAATAACCCAAATTTTTAATACCGTCGTTTAATCCTCTTTAAAATGATACCATGCAAGTTATTATTTAAAGCAAACTTAACATCAAAATTTAGAAAATTAAAATATTTGTTATAATCTTTGTATTTATGAACTTTAAATCCTTGTATCTTAATGATCTAAATATTGAATTCTGTCGTGTCATATATAATATTATTCAGAATTAAATCCTCTATAAAATGATACCACACAAGATAAAGTCCAATATCCATGACACTTACTTTTGGGCAAATTCGGCGACATGTAAATCGGTTTTCCTTCCCAAGTCAAAGCCTCGCCGTTCGCGCCCAGCGTCAACGAGAAATTCCCCAAATATCTGGTGTAGGACGACGCCTGAACCACCGGGATCATTTGTCCATCAAGATCCCTCTTTATGACAGTCGGATACGTGCCCTCCGGCTTGGACCCGTCCTCTCCGGTGCCGTTGTTCAAAAACGTATGCGAATGCCCGCCCACAATCAGCGAAATCTTCTTCGTCGCCATCTTGGCCATCCGCAAATCAGTAATGTAGCCAGCGTGCGAGAGCACAATGGCGGTGAAGATGTCCTCCTCCTTCACCAGCCTCTCCACCTCCGCATTAACGCTCTCCACCTCATCGAAGAAGCTCAGATCACCAGAGTTGGAGATCTCATTCGTCGTGGACAACATCACGCCGACGATGGCGATCTTTTTGCCCTCCACCTCAAAGGTCATTGACTTTTGATAGAGGCCTTGGATTTCCGGCTCCAGGGTGTCGTTCATGTTGCACGCCACTGCTGGCGCTTGCATTGCCTTCAGGAATGGGATGAGGCCTTCGACTTTGTCGTCGAATTCATGATTACCGATCGTCTAAAGAGAAAAGAGATTTGGAAAAAATCAAATTTGCCGCCTCCCGAGGGGGTGAAAATGGAGTGCAAATTAAAGAGCGCCTCTTTGGCTACGCACACAGCTAAAGAACCTTAAAATTGAGGCACGCGTTTAGGAAATATGACCGATTTTCCAGCGCGTGTTTTACAAATTT
>JARJDQ010018213.1:0-10842 GCA_030264215.1 Geostiba sp. GC000077 | reverse complement strand
GCGTCTTCTCGGCTATCCGAAATCCGGAATCCGAAAAGAAACTTTAAAACAGATCACGCGTTCGGAAGATATTCAGGTTTTTACGTCGAATTTCTTCGAAAAATCGGTGTTATGTAGCAGATTTGTTACAAGTGTAAACCCGGCATTAGAAGTTATTCATCACTGGATACTGGGAATATGATGATATATTAAATGCAGCTTTTTATTAATGTTTGTATTGCATTCAGTGCACAATCTTATTCGAATCGAGTTTATTTGCGATTGCCAATAAGTGAAATCGAAATATCAACATAATTAGATTGAGGTGCCATCAGTAATTGCACTGCGCATGCAGGAAATTGTGCCGATCACATAACCTAACATTAATATACAGAGTTAGTTCATTTTACTAAAAATAAAAAATAAAATAAAAATAAAATACCTCCGATAAAGATGTTGTTATAATGTCCTAGTCCACTACCACCACTAGCAGAGACTAGTTGCGATTGTTATTTCATTACAATTACACAAAAATTCATATTTATCAACACTCCACTGCACTGCACTTATTAGTTAACACAACACATGAATATACTGAGCTACTGAAGCACTTTACTTAAATAGCTGCGAGGCTCGGAGCTTGTTGAGTTTGGATAGAATTTTAAGAAGTAAGCAGCAACAACCGCTTCAAGGTGAGACTGTGAGAGAACTTGTGATGCCGGAAGTAACGAAAAAACTCGCAACGCGAAATTGAAATCCAGTTTATCGATTGCCGCGGCTCGCGAACTGCACCAGCTGAGCACAAACGCATGCCTAATAGAGTGTTGGTGGCCCTCTAATTTCTTGGGCTTTTGGGTTGCCGGGCCGAATTTTCAATCGCGGCGCAAACGCAAAGTGAAACCGTGAAAACGCGTCGCACCTTCCATCTTCTGGCCTGATGACTGACGCGCCGCACTGAAGAGAATAGCGTGCGCAGCCACGGCCTTCTTCGGCGAAAGTCGGTAAATTCCATCATCATCCAGTCATTTTACTCAACTCACACTTCTCTACGCGCGTTGCGGCCGCCAGCGCCATTCATTCAACTCGACGCTGGCAAGGAATCAAGGAATTAACGATTTAGGCATTAAATAACTATACAGTCTATACACAATTGTAATCACTAATGAGTAATAATCACCAGGAGCAAGTATTCGTATTTCTTCTTCACATAGGTGCATTTTGGTTAGATCTGCTTTGAATGTCAATCGTGTCGAATTCAATTAAATTTTTAAGCATGTAGAATTAACGTGCCATTAGGAACCGTTCGAGTGCTTCTTGAAGCTTTTGAGTTGGTAGAAAGTATCTTGCGCAAATAAAAAATGACAAGATTTCTCTCACTGTTTAAGGCCTATTAACTTCTGGCCGCGACCGCGAGCCAGTCGAGACTATACATACACAAGTATCGAAGTATCACTTATCGTTTTCATCTGATCAGCCATTAGCACATGAAGTCATCATTCGATTCATTCACCATTTCAACTCTTCAAGGCTCGCAAACTGCAAAAACACTTTCCTTAACCCTGTATAGAAAATGTATTCAACGTCGTTTTTAGTATTTTGTTTTGTTGCTGCTTGTTATGGTGCTTGTTAGCTCTTGCTATTGCTCAAGATACAAGATACAAGCACAAAAGTTAAAGGACGTGCACTCTTAGCATTTCACGTCAAAGCACTTAAATCGGTTTCACCCAAATTTACATTCATCAACGATCATAACGATCACAACTTATCTTGATGGTGTGATTGTAATCGGCCGTTCCTTAGCATAAACGTCAGTTTTATGGTTTGAGGTTGGAAACTCAGGACTTCCTCACTTCCTCTCTCACTCACCCATTCCCCAGCTGGCTTTTGATTGGCTGAATGTCAAAATTTTCTAATATTCAACCAATCGAAAGGCAGAATAGACTTGCTCAGTGGTATTTTCATAAAATATATATCGTTCCTCATTAAAAGTTAGGCTTTACACTACAAATCGTTTAGGGGAGTTTAGTTTTCACCAAAAACATGTTGGTTACACTGACTGTTAGTTGCATTGGTGACTGAGAAAAATAAACGTAGTTCATTGATATTTCGAAATTTCAATTATTTCCTCGTTATCTCGTTGTCGTTAAGGCACATTATTGCTTGAAAATCAAAACTTGCATCGTTCCGTCAAGTTCTGTGTTGCCGAAGCACTTCGGCAGATAAGAATAAAATATTTGTAGCCGCAATATGGAAATTAAAACAATTGAATTAGCTGATTACTCCGCGCACTAGATGACCTTGAGAGAACCAATCAGAATAAAGCATACCCTCAGCGAGTCATCGGACATAATATGTATGTGTGGTTGCCTACCGTAAATATAAGAAGTGTGACATCACACTACAACATTTAGTGACAAAATTGAAAGTTGAATAGTTTAAATAATATGTGCTTTCTCTAAGTGTATGTTGACTATATAAGAAATTTATTCGATTGAACAAGTCCAACCTCAAATCATAAAATTAACGTTTACGTGGATAACTTGTCTCGACGGGCAGTCAGCAGTCCAAATTCCTGTCAACCTCAAACCGCTCAAACCAATTACATCCATTACATCCAAACATGGCACAGTTGGAGCAAATGTTGAACATGCCTTCCTATCTGCCAGCAATGGCCGCAGTCATCGGACAGTTACTCTGCTTACCCACCAATGTCATCAGCAACAAAAGCATTTTCAATCTTGTGGAAATCCTACTCGTCGGATTCTGGCTGAAGCTGATGCTCGTTACCCTCTTCTGTCAGTTTATGAAGCTGCTCCTGCTCGCCATTCTGCTCTTCTGCATTCTCTTCTTTGGCACTTTCTTGCTTGACGTGAGACTTTAGACGCCAAACGCCAACGCACAACAAAATATAACATATATTCTTTATTTAAATATAAACATTGATTTAAAAACTGAACTCTGAACGACTACAATATGTTTATTTGTATTAAATTGAAATAATTTAATGTAGTGTAAAATTTCGCTATTCCTATTGGCTTATCATCCAAAGTTTTCAAAGTGATGTATGAAGTACGGCAGTTTGCGTGCTTTGTTTACATCGTCACAGGCAGACATCACGCTCTTCGTCAATGGACGCGGGCCACAACTGAAGACACCAATTTTGCTCACCTATAACAAGACCAAACATATTATTAGTGTGTTTTATGTAGTGCTACTTGTGTTGCCTACATCAGCGTATGTGTAAGAAACAAAGAAACAAACTTACATAGCTATGCTTCTTCTGGACGAACTTCAGGAACGAAGTCATATCGGGTCGACCAAAATGATTGACGGCCTTCAAACCGGTGAACATAGACGTCTTCGATAAACGTTGGAAGTGATTTTCACATATGTACTGTAAAGAAAGTAATAATTGTGTAAACACACACAGAGACAAAATGTCCGATTTTATGCGATGATTCTCAATTTATTGTTCTGGATGTTGGGTGTTTATGCCCTCGCTGATTTCGTAAAACACAATGCGCAAGAATTTCTCCCAAGCTTGAGCTAAATCCTTCCTAAAATCCCTTCGGCCGTACTTCTCCTCCATGAGATCCTGCAATGTCACGCGCATCTTGCTAAACTCCGCATCGACTATCCCCTGGTGCGTCTTGGTGATGTATTCGATGTGGGCCAGAATTATATCCGGATTGCGAATTTCATTCACCATTGCGTTCATGGTTTTCATGAACTGATAGCAATGCCGTTCGAAGGCGTCTTCCTGCTCAGCTTCCCCGCTGCCGAATGCTAAAACCTGCGTCGGATAGTTCTGTTTGATGCGCGTGAAAATGCTATTGGTGAATTTGTGAATGTTGGGTTGAACATGATACTTCCAATGGTTGAAAATGGCGTCTTTTTCTTGCTCCGATAATAATTCGTAGGGTTTAAACATTTCTGACGGATCTAACTGACATTTGCCATGGGTGGTGGCAGGTGGCAGCACTTACCAACATGGTGGTTCGCAAATCGAACTTGTGGAAGAACTGGGTGATGAAAATGTGTATTTCCAAGACGTTCGTCACGTCTTTCTTCTCCACGTCTCTGAGGACATCGATGAACCACTCAAAGTGCTTGTGTGATGGACAAATCCACAGGAAATACACCTATTTTCATTTGAACAGATGCAAGAAAAATCACTAAATGGCGGATATGTGTATTTTTGATGGGAATTGTACCTTTTTGCATGAAACACCGGAATATCGATTTGTGGACGTTCCGAAAACTAAATCGTTGAGAATTGAGGCATATGGAGTGACGCCAATGCCGCCACCAACCATCACGGCCACCTCGAACTTGTACCAATCCTGATTGCCACCCCCAAACGGTCCTTCCAGCAATATCTTTGGCTGATCCTCCGGATTGTAATTGCAAGGATCAAAATAATTCCGTAGTTTCCACGTCCACGGTCCTTGAGCTTTGATATGACACGATAAGAAGTTCTCGTGCGGGGCTGACGTAAGCGTGAAGGAATGTGACTCAGCGGTTTTGAACGCCGTGCAGGCCAAACGCACCCACTGCCCGGACAGATACTTCAAATTCGGCGGGCGGTAAAACTTAATCTTGATCACATCGGATGGCAGCAGCTCCGTCTCAATGACATCCAACGGAATGTACTTCGTCCGCAAGCTAACGACCTTGTCCAGCGTGAAGATGATGCCTGGCACGATGAAAAACAACCAAAAGCGGGGTGCGCCCGTCAAGCGCGCCAAACCGTGCACCAAACACAGGGCGTAGAGCACAATGTACAAGCTGTGCGTCATCCAGAAGAAGTTGTACGCCTTTTTGCGGATGAGCGGATGCGCGAACACGAAAATGATGCACATCGTGACGAAGAGCATCACGCCAGTGGCGCCCGTTATCGTTTGGAAGAGCCAGAACGTAATGCCCGGCTTGTAATCGGATGGGAAGCGCACCTCGCTGGTGAGGCATTTGAGATTCTCCACCGGCTGCGTGGACAAGTGGTAGAAGTTGACGATATGCCCGACGGCGTGCAGGACGGAGAAGAAGAGAGCCGTGCAGGCGGCGATCTTGTGGAATTGAATGTGCGCGTCTAATGGGATGTACTGCTGAATGGAGAACTCTTTGAGCTTCGTTAGCAGATTGCGCGACATCGTTAGGAGCAGCATGGAGTAGCAGAAGGATAATGAGGCGGCGGAGCCGCGCGTTATGGCAATGCCCACGCCCATAATGTGACGCAAATCTGTGTGTTCAGCCATGAAGGAATAATCTGCAAGAAATCCATTGATTTTTACGATTTTTACAATGTTTGGTGGGTCGCCCCACGTTGGGCGCCAGTTATACTCACGTATAAATCGCTCAACAAACAGTGCGATTGTGATAACATAAAACACAAATAAATAGAAGATGTTCTGTCTGTTCTCCTCCAAGAAAGTCGTGATGGAGTTCCACTTCAAACGCAGGTAACTTTGCTCGGCGTCGACGGGCTGCTCAATGTGAAAACTGGTCATTCTCGCGACATTGGTGGATGTATCCAAAAAGTTTTGCTTGGCACCCTTGCAGTCCAACCCGATGGCGACGAAATCCCCTTTGTACTCCTTCATCATCTCCTTGAAGTCGTTGTAGGTAAGAAACTCTTTATGTTCCAGCCCCGCATCCTACAAACATCGATTTATTAGAGACATTAGAGGTTAAGTTCAACATAACCTCCCCACGTGATGTAATGCCTGCGACTACTGACCCGATGATCGGGCGACTTACTGGCCTGCTTGAAGACCCGACGGTTCATATTATAGGCAACTAAACATACACCAATTCTATTCCAACGTATTTTTGAGCGTTGAGTACGAGCAACTCGAACCCCTTACCTCTTAGGTGGCAGACCAACACTCTACCACTACGCCACGGGGACCTTAACAGTTGATGCAAGTATTATTGTATTTCTCGAATGCAAGTGTCGTGTTGCTCGTGTTGCCTATAATAAGAACCGTCGGGTCTTTCAGCAGGCCAGTAAGTCGCCCGATCATCGGGTCAGTAGTCACACCCAGATGTAATACCTGAAACATTCCATCAATGAGCTCAGTAACATGCGCATCTGACAAACTGGTCGTGCGCGCAATTTCCACCAGCGAGCGCAGCATCTCCGACAGTTCCACCTTGTCAATCACCCCATTCCGATCGTTATCGCACATATCGAAGATGATGCGCAGCTTATCCTCGGTTTTGCCGCGCGAAAACAGCACCACCGTGTCGAGAAACTCCTGAAAGGAAATCCGGCCATCGCCATCTTTGTCCACGATATTGAACATTTTCTTCACGAACACCGCGTCGTGCTTCATGCCGAGTGCGTTGGCAAACTCGCTCGTCGAGAGCGAGGTGCGCATCACCGTGACGACCTCCCCGTCGGTGCTGGCGTCCGACCGACGGCGGCGTTCGCCCGGCCGCAGGCCGAACGTCAGCGCGTACGCTTCGCGGAAGAAGTGCTCCAGCTTGCGCTGGCGGCGCTCGCGCGTCTCCGCCTTCGCCAGCATGATCTCCCGCACCACCTGCATGCAAATCAGGTTGCGCTTGTGCGAGTGCAGAAACAGCTCCAATTTGCTAATGAACTTCTTCCGCGCACCGATCGACTCCAGCTCCAGCACCAAATCGTGCTCCCTCGGCAGTCGTATCAACACCAGCGGCTTTTTCTTGCCATGCACGTCGAGGGACTCTTCCAACGTCACCGTTTCGACACTTTTAAAATTGAGCGTACGCAGCTTTTCACCTTTGCGCCCAACAATGTGCAGCGCCAGCTCCGGTCCGATGTTCACCTTAACCAGGCGCTTGTGATTCGCGTGCAGCCATTCCTGCACGATCATGGAGTCCACTGGGAGTTTGCCGTCCACGGAGTTGCGCAGCTCCTCCTGTTGGATTTTCAGTCGCCGCCGACGGCGGTTTTGCAACTTCACGACGCCGTAACCAGCGCCAGCGCAGAGAATCGGCACGAAGCCCAAAAATACGCAGGCGTAGATGTAGACCAATTCGTTGTTCTCGAAGTAGTCATACCCACCGAGGACTTTGCAAGGCTCCAATTGCGATGCGTTGAGTTGCATGGGTTGTGGACACGGATCGCCGATGTTCCAGAAGAAGACATTCTTCTGCACCTCGTCGGGTTTGATGTCCGTGCTGTTCACGATGATATCCCACAGTTTAATTTTGAGCAGTTCGTCGATCTCCTCTTGGCTGAAGATCTCATTGTTGGCGTTTTCGAACCAAAAGCGATCGGCATCGCGAATGCGCGTGAATTGCTCGATGATTACCTCGGCGAACAAGGGCCCCGGGCTGCCGTAACTCTCCAGCATACCGCCAATGTAGACGTCCACATTGTTGATGTCATTATTGTACGCCGAGACCAATACGCGCAAAATTTCGGGATTCTTCTCGAATAGTAACGGATTGATTGCGTGCCACTCTTTGATCTTGGGCAGTTTGTATTGCGCACGCACGGTGTTGTAATCGGGGAGGCCATTATCCCTTCCGCGCATGATGTTCAGCGCGCCGAGATCCCTGCGGGAGAACTCCATCGGCCCGAAGAGCTTATCCCTCACGTCCGAGCAGAGCACCGAGTCTTCGCGCTCCGCCAACTGCGAGGTCATGCCCATCAGCAGCTCCTCCAGCGAATTGTTGCTCAACACATCCTATGCAATAGAGAAAATTAGGACTCATCGCAACATTTAAGGAAGAATAATTACCGCTCATCAATATAGGCTTGTTCAGTCACCTCTTACAATTGAATACATTTCTTATACCTCTGTTTTGTATAGAAATATTGTGAATTGAAAGAAAACTATGTTAATAAAAGTGTCTCCTAAGTGTTACTTTTCATGATATTTTTTGGAATACCACTCTCTGAACATGTCTATTGCTGTGGGTTGGCATGCGCGATGTGCTTACGTTCGAGTCCCACCACGTGCTGCAGAGGCGAATGGCGAGGTGGCCCATGGCCGTCTTCTTGAAGTTGCACTGGCCATCGCGCCGATAGAGGCCGGGCGGGATCAGCGAGTGGCCGAAACGGAACGCCGCCGCTTGGAAGACGTGCGTTACGCCCGGATGCACCTCCTGTCGGTAGCCGCCGTACGCGGGCAACTTTCTACCCAAAAAAGCCGGCAGATACTCGTACATTATGATGTTCTGCGAATGTAAACGCAACAATCATCATACAGTTGTTACCAACTTACCATGTTATGTGATGTTACGATGCGACATGCGAGGAAAACGAAATGTGAACTTTTGCTTCCAACCATTCTAACTTTTAAATGGCAGGCAACTTATTGTGCGTATCTTTATTAAATTTCATAAAATCTGAATCGTATGCAACTTCTTATGCCGAGCGCACACAAATGATGCGATGTACGACTGGTTGCCTAGCATTTATATTCATTTCTCATCTTTAGGTGACATAAAATCATGAATTTGTGCCTACCTGAATAGTGCCAATGACAATCCGCCGCGTGCGTTGAAAGACATCCTCATCACTCCACTCCGGATGCTGGTGCTGCACCCTGGCGGCAACCACATTGTGCCATCGAAAGAACAAAATGCTCAGCGTCAAAATCGCCGGATTCTGGTTGGTTCGTGGATCGCCCAGCACTGCAAATCGTTCGCAATTAAGAACACAAGAACACTCGTTATGTACATAGGTGTGAACGCGCACGCAGCGTTTGCAATTGCGCAATAAAGGCGCTGCGTGCGCGCGATGCAATGAAGAAGATTCCGGCGCCTTGCTCATAACACTACGTAAGAATCGGTGAAGATGAAGATGACGCGACCTCACGAATTTCATCGTTATTGCGCAAGGCGACGGCGACGTGCAATAGCTTCACTGTTTTCTTCTGGTCGTGCCGAGTTCGTGCTCAAATTGCAGTGCAGTTACGAAAACTTACGAAAAAGTCGCTCGGAGCTGAGCATCCGCATCACCTGCGGCACCGGATTGTTGAACAGCGGTACCCGCATCGAGTTTCTGATCGGCATTTTTCCGGACGCGTCCGTCAACAGCGTGCCGTTTTGGAACGAGCGCATTGTGTTGATCCACGGCTCGCTGGTGCTGTAGATAAAACTGCCATCCATCCAACTTGTTACTTGATTCATCTAATAATAAAACAAACAATACTCATTAGTTACAAAAACTATATGTAGGCATATCAGTTCTCTATTTTGCCACTAGATGTGGCGCTGGGGTCGTGATGTAGATTCGGAACACAGATTCGGAACGATCGCCGCATCGTATACAACCAAATATACACTATGTTTTTGTAAAATCGCATTTTTCCTCCTCCAAAAATATTAGTTACAGACTATAAATAAACAGTAAAATTACATGATGCAAGTCAACGTAAAATTAAGCAATTCAATTCAATGAATTCAAGTGTATAGACTGTTAAAAGTCAATGCTTAAATAACTTTGAGAGTTGAGTTTGAGATTTCCGGTTCCGGTTTTGACATTCATGCATATTTTAAAAGTGCTATTTGATACGTTGTACTCATAACTCACGATCTCACGAACAATGGCTACTCGACTAGTAAACTATGACTATACTATGAATGACTTGCGACTCACTTGTCTTGACTTTTACGTCATAAACAAATTAGTATGAAAAGTATGGTGGAGAATATGCATAGAACATAGTTATAGTTAAAGCTGTTTGCCTGTTTGATCTAATAGCGAAGCATGGTTAATGTCGGCAAGGTCTATACGTCTATAGAAACTTTTACCTATTGGCAATTGAAAAGTGTAACAACCTTCTAAATACCTAATCCACTATCCACATATCGACCACATCTCTACCGCGCCCATGGCTTTTTGTTAATGAGATCTCGTTCGTTTCAGTCGACTACTAATAGCCATTGACATGATAGTGCTTAACTCGTTTGACGTTTTTGTTTGTTTTAAAATACACGTTCGCATTTAACACGTGCTCTAAGAAAAGAAAATATAGGTCAGGAAGAAAATGAAAAACAAACATGTTTTGTTTTACGTTTAGTTATTTCTGTTTGAGAATATGTTTGAAGTTTGAGAATAGGAACAAAAGGTGTCCTGGACTTACGTAATTCTAAAAATGTAAAATGCTAGTGCTACTGTTCATGGTCACAGCTTGCATTAATCATAAGTTCTACTGCGATACTTTTTACGAGCGCCTGCTATGTTTTGCAATGAATTTACTTTACCTGTTCCCTAGGCGAATTCGGACTCTGTCCGGTGTGTCGATCGTACATGGCGCGATGGAACGGAATGTATCGATCGCCGCGGCAGTCTTTGTCGTAGATCTCATCGCACTTTTCGATCTCGATGTGATGCATCTCGATGGGACACCCACTCTCGCTGGCCATGACGATTTCGGACGTCACCAGCTGCCCGAAGAACGCCAGCAGCGCGGTGCGATTCTGCATTGAGCTCAGGCCATCGATGCCTTTCATAAATAGACGGCTTAATTTCCTAGGACTCGGCCGATTCTGTCCGGCCATCATGTACACGCCATCCGAATACGCCGGCGGTGCTTTTCTTATCAAATGACTATCTGTAACGAACAAGCGGACAAGAACAAGAACATTAGTAGTGATTTGGTTATTTTGGGGAAGGTTGCATAAATCGTACTCCTGCGAATTTTTAGATTTTAATTTTGTGCATGGCCAGAGAAAAAGTAGGGTGTCTGTCGCGAATAAGTACTACTACAATATGTGCACAGTAGTGTACAGTTCTTATACAGGGTGAACTAAAACTAAAAATCGAAGAGAAAACTGACTTAACCGAAGTATTCAATTTTTGCAACAGCTGCTATGCAACGAAAAAGAACTTTGTTATTACGCATATTTGTAACCTAAAAATTCAAA